>JAYJMB010034696.1:3810-81461 GCA_036873735.1 Pouteria campechiana
ATTTCTTACTTTGGCTACAACAGGAAAAGAGGTAGAGTGACTTAGAAATTTATTATTGAAATTTTAATTTGGCCTAAGCTAGTGCCTTTATTTATTTGCATTATGATAGCGAGGCAACTTTGTCGAGAGCATATAATAAAACTTATAATAGTAAGTCTTGACATTTTGCATTGAGACATAACTATATAAGAAAACTTCTCCAAGATAGAGTGGTTAACATGGACTTTGTTAAATCAAATTAAAATTTGGCAGACCCACTTACAAAAGGCCTTACAAGAGATGTGGTCTGGAAAATGGCTAGAGAGATGAGACTGAAATCTATTAATTAAGTCCTAATAACAGAAACTCAACTTTAGGCTTATAACCCAAGTTAAGAATTCAATAAGTAAAATGTGATAATTAGTGACTCACAAACACAATTTATGTTTATTTATCAGCATCCCTTAGATAGTGCTTGGATCTTGTAACGTTGAAAATGAGGTTGAGTGTTTTATGCTCTTAATGGATCTAAAACCATTGTGTTGGGGTATTTAGTTACACGGCATTCTAAATAGATTCACCTATATGAGTGTTGGAAGTGTGGTCGCTTTTATTTCCAAAGTGTGTTGGTTCGGTCTGAGGTGCTCATGAAACTAGGATATTGACACAACCAAAAACATGTTGGCATGATAAACACTTAATGGAAAATGAAATCTTATATTGAAATATGTTCGATTTGCCAAATGGGGTCGATAGCTTTAAGGTCGTGGCTACTGTATACCTTGGTAAATCCTAATGTACTTTCACTAAATAAAGGTTCGAGTTCAAAAGACACTTTTGTATATATGAGATTCCCTTGTCTTGGATGAAATCATTAAAATTTTGAAAATGGTGGGAGAATGTTAGAATTTTCTAAAATTTTTAAGCCTAATAGCACGACGAATGAGAGTGGAAGTGGAAACGTGGCAACATATGAGGAAATGATGTAAGAGTTGTTTGAAAAAAAGAAAGATTCAGAGAGAGAGAGAGAGAGTAATACGTGACATCTACTCTTGACTCTCTCTCTGATGACATGCGTTGCTACGATTGCAATGGACAACATGTGACATACGTTGTTTAATTGCAAATGGGCAGAAGACCATAGCAGATTCGGTATTCACGTTCTTCCACAATAGTCGTTCCAACCGGCGGACAATTGCTTTCATTGGCTATTTAAGCACAACAATATGTATCAACATTTCATTCCATTCAATTCCCTCTTCTATTCCCATCATTCAACTTATTTCTCTTTCAAATCCACATTCAATCCACTTTAAAGCTAGAGTCTTGCATATTTAATTTAAACAAGTCAATCTACTACCATCAAGTTGTTCGACGATGAGATTGGGAAACTGCTTTCTCTCTTTGGTATTCAAGTTTACAAATTGTATTCTAAGGATAACTGTAAATACCTTAAAGCAGTAGTGTAGGATATATAATTACCTAAAGGACAACAACTCTGTAACATGCCATTTGCAAACTGGGTATTTATATTTTATTTTATTTATTTTCTTTGTTGCCCTTCTATTCTCTCTATTATTGTCCTAACAAGGATAGGGTTGACCTTGAGTTACACCCCTAGTTGAGCCCTTTATTTCAATGATTGTGTGCCTAGTACATTAATGTGAGATATGTGATTCTGAGGTGTAGCTAGAGAGAGATGAGGGGCAGCCAAGGCTTCTAATGATGGGGTGGATGTGTTTGACCAGAAAAGATGATGCAATAGCCTTTCATGTTAATTTAATGGCTTTTCTCTTCCATTTTAAAGGTTTTTCATGTAACTATTTTTGTTTCCTTGTGATCTATAAATTTACTTGTTTGCTTTCATATTTGATTTGTATGTGCTTGCCATGGCCGCCATAACATATAAAAGAAATCTACTATTTAAAAATGTTTCTAGCATTTAAATCTATTATTTATATAAAAGAAATGAAATTTGAGCTGATTTGGGGTTTTAATTCTATGATAGGCACGAATTTTATGAAAGAGTTTAAACTCACATATGCGATAATTTAACAAATCTATGCTTAATAATCCGGCGGAAAGTGTGGAACCACTTCTGTACAGTATAGATAAGATTGTGTAGATAAGATTAAGTATATAAAAATATAGATAATAATAGAAAAAATCTAGGTGGTTCTAGGAGTACATATTACATTGCATTTGGAATTAAAATTTTTATTTAAAATATCCTGTTTAATTTTATTTTTATAATAATTTTATTTTTTAATTATTAAATCAGTATTTAAATAGGTTAACTTCACCGACCTTACTCCCACGTTACTACTTTTAGCCTTTGCCGACAACTTATTCAATTCAATTTAATTCCTATCAAATCCATAGTAGTAGTAATTTGAATATGAGGGGTAACGCATGAATTACATGGGAGGCATGAATTGCCTGAGAGAGCCGTGAAGAAAACTGTGGTTTTACTATTTCTTCTGCGAGTGTCTTCTCAAGATTTGCTCACGGGCTTTCGTGTTCCACTTGCTCAAACGCCCGATAAAATACGGACGAGTCCTGTTTCCTCTCTTAGACTTTCAGATCTACCTAGTTCCAAGCCGCCTTGCTGTACAACAGCAAAATCTCCTCATATTCACTTCAGGATTTTGGGTTTTCTCTGAAACATCTGAAAGTTTATTAAAGAAACCGTCTTTGGTGTTTTCTTTCATTCACCTCTTGAAAAATCACTTCCCCAAACTTGCGTATCAGCTTCCAATGTCTGTTTCGCAAGAAGAGCCGGTGGTCCTGGTCACCGGCTGCACTCAGGGAGGCATTGGTAACGCGGTTGCCCGAGCCTTTGCTGCTGAGAAATGCACTGTCATCGCTACAAGCAGGTCGCTGAATTCAATGAAGGATCTCGAGCACAATTCTCGAATTGTCCGACAAGAGCTAGACGTTCTGTCGGAAGAAAGCGTCGGAAAAGCTGTGACAGATGCGATAGACAGATTTGGGAAGATTGACATCTTAGTGAACAATGCCGGGATACACTGCGTTGCGCCGATCGCCGAAGTACCGATGGCTTCTGTTGAACAGGCATTCAACACAAACGTTTATGGTAAATTTTCCCGTTATGCTCAACAGATTCAAGATATTTCTTGTGTATATGTTGGTTACCTTGAAAACTAGCACACCCAATTTGGCTGGGAAAAAACAAACAAACAAACTAGAATTGCTTCTCTCCGTAATAATGATTTGGAGCAGTCTTCAACTGCTGATTGAAATGAATGGAATTGCAATTGGCTTGAAGGTTGTTGAGTTCCAATTTTTAATTTAAGTGCTCACACTGACATTTTGGTAATTTCATTCTTTAACAGCACCACAGGGTCAGTTCAAATCATCATCAGTATGCAACCTAATTCTGCTACTTGGATGGTATCGTGGTTGCGCTGTGTGTGAATTAGCAGGATTACCGGTTATTTCGTAGGATACCTCTTCTGGGTGTCTGACTTTACACTGGCTGAGTTGGGACCTTTTCAGAATTGATTCCTGTTGGCGTATCATGAGATCTGATGGTTTTTTACTTAGCCATATGTATAGCTCATGTTGGTGTTCTTTGAATCATTGAAATTCAGGTAGTTCCTAGCTATTATTCATTTTGATCAACAGCAGTCCTTGTTAGATATCAAACTAATAGGAAATCAATGGGACTGAAGATTGAAGTTCCCAATCATAAGGGACTAGATCCTATTAGAATTTTTCTGAGAGGATCAACCGAGCGCATGATAGTGCTTCTGAATGCGAAAACACGGGATTGCAAGTTTGGTTCATTAGGAGACACTGCAGAAGGCCTTTTCCTGTCTTTTAGCTTATTATGCATTTCTTTCTGCACCATGTCAGAAGTATAGGATCCCTACCTCATCAATTCTTCCTTTTATGCATGGAAGGAAATGGCTTTTGCATCATTGATATGCAATGGATGGTAATTTAGAAGGAGAATATTGTGTATCCACCTGTCCTCCCTGTCATTCTACAATTTATTCTATCAACTTTTTTCTTTTTTCCAATTGCCTAAACAAAACTACGTAAGGAAATGAACTATGCTGGTAGTCTGGCTTTATCATTGCTTGTTTTTCATACTGGGAGCAAACAAATACTTCATCTTCAAGATACAGTAAGCCTGTGGCTATGACTAGTGGATGCATTCAGCATCTCAATGGGAAATTAACTATTTCATTAACCGCTATTAATTCTTTCTTTGTTATTCGGTGTGCAGGTACTGTGAGGCTGATCCAAGCTGTAGTCCCTCACATGGCAGCTAGACGAAAGGGTAAGATAGTGAATGTAGGGAGTGTTGCAGCTTTGGCACCTGGACCATGGGCTGGTGTTTATGTTGCCACTAAAGCTGCTGTGCATGCCTTAACTGATAGCTTGAGGTAGTCTCCACATGCATCCCCTTTTCTCATTCTTGTTCTTCTTTTGCTGCTGGTTAAATTATCAAATTCTTGCAAAGTTGCATCACATTCTTACTTTCAAATTTTCTGGTTTCAACATTTCTCTCTTTGATGTCATGTTTTTTCTTTTGTTTCTTTGCATCGATTCTTGATTTCAAATTTTCTGGTTTCAACATCTCTCTGTTTGATGTCAACTTTTTTTTTTCTTCTTCTTCTGCTTCTTCTTCTTCTTCTTTTTGAATCTGAAATATTTATCTCAGATTGGAGATTTTTGTTGTTCTCATTGCCCTGAGGCATGTCTGCCAAGATAGCAGAAACAGCAAGCTTGCATGATCAAGTTATTCATTTCGATGATGCCATTTTGTAGGTTCCCTTTCTGATAGATCCACTGGATGAAAAATGAATGCATAAACAGTTTCGACCAGATTTTCTTTCAAGTCAGTTATTAACATTAGTTTGCCCCTTATGTAGTCCTAGAATTTCTGTTGATGAATTCGACAAGGCAATTAGTGTCCTGATGAATGGCTTGGATATAGCACCCTTGTCGAATATGGACCAGCATGTTGAAGATGCTTATTTGGTGCAGTTCTATCCTGTGAACACATTATTGATATTATCGACGATAATATCGTTTTGAAGGATCATTGATAAAAAAATGCATTGAAAATCGATAATATATGTACTTTACCCAGTTTATCGATAATATCATCGATTTATCGATAAATTGATGATATTATCTATAAATTCATTGATAATATCGTTCTGGACATAGATAGTGCACCCATTCGGATGCTGTGAGTGCCCTACACCTTGCTGTGACAAAATTTTCCACCTGGAATCAATTCTCCTATGTTCTAACAGCTAAATTGAAAGCTCCATTTGCATTTTTGGGTGAGAATAATTGCATTTGGAAGATCGAAAAGGAATTTTTTGGGCAGAACGTTAAAAGGCTTTGAAGGTAAAAAAAAATCATGATTTTTGTAACTGGATCTTGTTTTTTCTGTTCGAAATCAATTACAAACATCAAAATCGAAACTCCATTTTCAATTTAAGCATGAAAATCTGTCCGATTTGTGGATTTGGGGATGAATATGCAATTTGAGAAAAATCCCCAAATCATTTGATTCATCCCAAATAAGCCAATGTTTGTGTATAAAAAAAGTTATTTCCAGTAATATTTTTTTAGATCTGCTAAAAAAAGTTATTTCCAGTAATATTTTTTTTTGAAAATTACTAATTTTTGAGAAAAAGCCTAAAATGTTATTTCTTTAGAAAAATAATGTTTAGATCATGGTAAAAGCTTTAGAACTAGATATTTTAAGCAATAATTTGTATGGAACATATGTATATAGATTTTTTATTTTTAAAATTTTAATATTAAATATAATTTTTATTAAATTAATAAATAATAAATTTATATATGCTGTATTAATTCTCAGTTAGTATCATAGAATTATAAATATAACCAGAAAAAATATTTGGGAGAATTTTTTATTTATCACAAATTTTTAAATAATTATTTTTGAAATAATTGTGAAAAATAATTTTTTTTCTAAAATTTGTAAATATATTTCTTGATTGTTTTTGAATGCGTAAAGTCCTTTTTGGATATTGTTGGGTGCATACAGTGTAAAGTCATTTTAAATGTGTTTATATTTATCATAATTTATTACAGAGTTTCAATGAAAATGTTTTAATTTTTCTCTATTTTTTTATTATTTTTTCTTTTTTATCAATAAAGTTTCCAAAAAAACGATAATTTTTTCGATAAAAACGATAATATTTTTTTTCTGGGCCACCGATAAATAGGTATTTATCGATAATATGAATACTGATTCTATTAAAAGATTAGGAGCTTTGGGATCTCCAACTGATGTCATGATCTTGAACTTGCCTATCTATGATCTTCAAAGGGTAACACAAGGATGCTTCATCGTTCACAAATCAAAGCTTGATAGTGCTTTTCTTATTAGTTCTTATCACAAGGTTAGACAGGTCATAATCGTACTATAGCATGGGCAATTAAGGAATTGTCCTAGTTGTTGAATTTTTCTTTCATTTGTAAAGAAATTGTAACAACTCCAACTCTAGCCAGTGTGAAGTATTGTTTGCTTTGGGCCCACCAGATCTTGTATGGTTTTGCCTATTTAGGCCTACTCTTCTAGCCCAAAAGGCGTCTTACAATAACTTGCCATAGTTTACACTCGAACCTCTGATCTCAAGTTATATTGGTTTCGAAACCAACTCTCTCACATCCAAGTTGGTGAAAGAGTTGGTTTCAAAACTAATATGACTTGAGATCAGAGGTTCGAGTGTGAACTATAGCAAGTCATTGTGAGGCGCATTTTGTGCTAGAAGAGTAGGCCTAAATGGACAAAACCATGTGGGCTATACATGACAATGGAATCTGGTGGGCCCAAAGCGGACAATACTTCACATTGGTTAGAGTTGGGAGTGTTATAGAAATCCATGATGCTAACGCAAGATACTCATTTAGATTAGACAGTCAAGGGACGCTTTGCTGATTGTTTCGAAGACAATGTCTATAAAACAAAAATATGACTGATGCTTCTCCATGTATATTGATAGGATGGAACTCTCCAGTTTTGGCATTGATGTTGTGAGCCTTGTACCTGGGGCAATTAAATCAAACCTTGGAAATACTTCATTGTCTAATTACAACCATATGCCCGAATGGAAGCTCTACAAATCTTTTGATAGAGCCATTCGTGTCAGAGCTGATATTTCCCAGGGCCCCAAGTGTACGCCAACAGATGAATTCGCGAAGAAGTCTGTAGCCGCTATACTGAAGAAAAATCCACCAGCATGGTTCTCATATGGCCAATTTTCAACAATTCTAAGCATCCTTTACCATCTCCCTATCTCCATTAGAGATGCAATCCTTAGAAGAGCTTAGAAGCGTGACTGAAACAAGATAATGTTTCAAAGTACATGTTGTGTTTGAAGCTGGAAACCTCCTTTATTTGTATTCAAAGTACTTGTTTTGTGCACCCCAAATTTCCTTCAGTATCATTTGTGATTTCTATGTATCTAATCGAAAATCACATTATTTTCTGAACTTCTTTTTGTGGCTTTGCTTGGATGATCCTAGAAACGAATAAAAGATGAGCCGAAATTGAATATTAACAATCTTTCAGTTTGTTTTATATGCTTAACTGCAAACCCATAATTATCCTATGCTGAAGCAGCTGCAAAATGCTGAAACTCATCTGACATTTATATAAATCCTCTATCATGCGTGGGATGTGAACATAATTATAAAGCGACAGCATTTGCAACAAGTACCCTGATTGGCATCTTGGGACGAAAAATATTTATAGACAAACCATGGAATAAGCGAGCGGAGTTAACCCCCCAAAAAAGGAACACTCGATCATTCTTTCTCACAAATAGCTAGCCATCAACTAGTAGTTGAAATTGCCCCGAGCCCCGGCAATTACACAATAATTTGATCTAAAACTTTTGAGATTCCTGATGAGAAACTTTCATGGATCATTTTCATTGTAGAAATCTTGCATGTGCAGCATTGCCACTGACGATAAATGATAAGCCATTCACATATCTAATCCATGGTGGAGTTCATCACGTACAATAAAGGGTGCACCAATCAATCCCAGAGCAGCTTGCTGCTTGCTTGAGAGCTTGTTATCTTGAACAATGATCATGGCTGACGTTGTTATAGATAACTACCCAATTCATTCCAAGCAGGGGAGAGTGGGTCGGCAGTGATCGCCAAGCGCGGCGGATGGCTCATCCAGACATCAGTGAATCAATTCAGCTGGGTTGGTAAATAAATGGCCACCAATAAGGATGGACGACTCTCTGTGCTACCCTTTCGCTTGCTAATTTCTGCTGTGGGTTTGGTGGGTGTAGCATCGCCACTCGGCAGCATCCACTTATTCTAGCGTTTAAACCATTCAGACGGCCAAGTGCCATTAAGCCTATTCAGAATAAGAGTCACCCTACGAGCTTTTTGATAGGTCACCAGGGGCCAACTGTCTTGCATCACCTCTAGCAGATCTCTTGTATGATGATCACCACCAATCAGAGAGTTGTTTTAACCTCTATATTGCCAAATATAAGAATGCTGTAATAAGGGGAAGTGAAAAGAGAGAGAAGCAAAAAGGGGCATAAGCAATCAGGAACTTTGATCACAACTATACAGCTCAATCCATGCAACTGAGACATGCATCCTACTGTCAAAAATCACTGAGGCTGATGGGGATAATTGTAGAATGACATGGTGGGAGGATGGAGAGGCCGAAAACTGGAAGGAGCAGGCTGCTGCTGGACCAAAGGCAGGAGCTGCTGAGGTGTTAATGATGAAGGTTGTTGCAAAGTCACTACTGGAGGTTGCTGTGGAGGCAAAGGCACAGGCAGTTGCAATGCCATAGGCTGCTGGTTTACCAGTGCTGGTCTTGACAAGTTCATCCCATGTGCCGGGGGGCCTGGAGGGGGCGGAGGTGGCATGGTGTGATACCCATATGACATTGCCATCATCATCCCCCCAGACGGCTGCATATACTGATGCGATGATGGGGTTGGAAGCATCGTATATTGAGTCTGGGAGGTGGAAGGTTGAGATTGCATGGATGGATGGTGCATAAACACAGGTGGTTGCTGACTGGTAGGTAGGATAGCTGGTGGCTGTGCAGTAATGAAGGGGGAAGCAGGAGTTGAATTTTCAAGTTTTGGCTTCTTCTCAGGTGGGAATCCAGTGATGCTGTTTGATGGGTTGGTAGATGCTGCCAGACCAGCATTTTTTGCTTCCTCCGCAGCAAAAGTGGAGAGAACAGATGTCATAATCTGCTGCGAGAATGTAGAAGCTGCTAGCTTGTCTGCAACCTCAGCGGCAATTGCAGCTGCTGTCTTTTTGTGAGTTTCCCCAGCATTATGGGACTCCCCAGGGGTTCCAACAGAATACAATGGGTTGGCTGTTGTAACACCAATTTCACCACTTAGCCGTCTCCGCATGTTGCTTGCTTCCTCTACCTGCGCCTGAGCTACCTATCACAGAAAGGATGCAAAGTGACATTACCGTGACAAACCTACAAAGAGGCTACTCTTGAACTTTGAGAATTCATAATGGATTCAAACAATTTTTAACATTGAGAGTAGGCAAAGCTTTGGATTCTCTACTAATGTTGGAACATGAACACAAGTATTGGAGTATCATTAGCTTATTCTTCACATATCAGGTTAGCGGGCTTTTTGTTGAATAAGCAAGCATCTTCCTCTTTCCTGGCCATTGAACACTCATGCGATGGGAGATCCTAAGATCATGACACCATGTTCAAATGGTGTATTCTAAAAATGCTCAATGCAATCAAACACATCCTAGAAATGCTTATGCCTTCCAAAGGAAAAGGCTCTACTCTTAAACAATCTTTCCTATTTCATTAAGCTCATCTACATTGTTTTTATTGACATGATCACCTGAATTTATTTGCATGGACTATGGAACTTGTTCAGTTATAGGGCTGAGCAGCGATGGGACCACACATAAATGGTCTCCTCATCTACTAAGAACTCATGTCACACATATTTTGAAAAATTTGAATAAACAATTAAGTCAGCAATTAGACAATTTCACTTTCTGAAAACTATCTGATGAAATTGCCATTGCACAGCTGCTGTTCAGCCAATCACCAAGATGTCCCATATGTACCATGCAAAGGACTGGGAAGAAGGATAAAATTACCTGATATTGGCCAATTGCATTGGACAAGTGATCCGAAGAACAAGCTAACAGTCAACAATCAATAAGATGGATTGTCCATGTAATGAAATATCAGCATTTGTGATTTAAAATTAATGCAGGCTTCAATTTTGCTGGTGCCTAATTGGATGGTTAGGATTCTCAACAGGAGCAACTTTCTAAGGAATTTGGACAGTCAAAGGCATATCAAAAGATGGCCTAAACTGATTTTCATACTTATTTCACCATTATCGTTTGGTGCAATCGTCCAACAACTTCTTATCAGATGCTTTTAAGAATCTATTAGAGAGGAATGGGCAACCAAAAGGTAAGTCTTCCCATGGATTGAACAGTCTAAAAATCAATCTTCAAGCCATTTTCAACAGTTAATGTGGAATATTTGTTTTGAGGATTATGTTAGTATTTTTACTTATTTCTATAGTGGCTATTCGGGAATGTCAGAACATTTTACTATAATTCTCAGTTAAAATGAAATGACAACTAATTCTAAGGTTTGACATGATAAAATGGCTTCAGAAGCTTTGTTGCAGTAATCTACAACATTTTTTAAGCCAAATGAAATGTTGAGCATGTATAAGCACATACTTATTCATGTCAATAAACACAAGGCAAGCAGAATACATTGGTATCTAAGTTTTTTATGGGAAGCCTGGAAAGTAGAATGCATACCTGCATTTGTGTTCGGACATTCTCCAGTTCGGATTCCTGAAGAACTTCATTAAGTGAGTATGCAGAACTCCATGCACTTCTATATTCAAAATGTGGATGATATCAAGCAGATCCTTATCTGCATATAACGCAATGAAAATTTGAAACATGCATTCAAAATTTGGGCAATAAATTTCTGAGATCAAACCTGCTCGTGCAGTGCTTCTTTCAACTGAGAAACAAGGGCTACCCTGGTTTCTTCAATTGACTTGAGTCTCTCAATGCACTTTTTTAAAATGTCCTCCTCCTCCTTTAGCTCTTCAGCCAAGGTCTTCTGCTGTGGGTCTCCATCTGAACAGAATGCCAGCAAACTTGGTAAGTTTCATTCCAAATGTACAGGACATGCTACAAGCCCCAAAATATATGTTATTATGATGAAGTGAAGAAAGGAAGTAAAAGGAGGACATGAGAATCAAGACAACAATTCTCTGATAATTTAAGAAACATCAGATTATAATAGGCATCAATTAGAGATAATCATGACAACTCACAGGTGTCAAGATCCCTAAAGTTAACTTACTTCGAAGACAGGCTTTTTTAACATCTTTCTCCTTCTTCTCGACACGGCGAACTGCAGCCTTGCACTTGTTCAAATCTGACTCTTCGTTGGGATATTCACTGACAACAGAGTGCAACGCAGAGATGATTTTCTCTGCAGTGCCTCCTATAGCCAATTTCTGATTTTCAATGAAAAAACCAAAATAAAATTCTTAGCCTTCTTTATTAAGAAAAAGAAATTTACACTAAATTCATTGTGCTTTAGATAGACAATTGTGCAGTCAACTGAGGCAGGAGGAGGCAAGCTAAAAAAAACTTACTATCTTTATCGAGCGTGAATCTCTTCTTAGAATTCTAATAACACGTGAGCGTTTCCTGTTGAGCTCTAAAGGAGGAGGAGACTCATTTCCAAGCATTAAATTTTTAAGGCCTTTTGCACGTGAGCCAAATACTCTCCTGTCCTCCCAAATGTCAACCTACACATCATTAATGCAGTTTAAACTTAGACAAGCCCATTGTCCATCAGTTCAATGCTTTCAATTTCTCTTGAAAATTCAGATTTAATTCAGTCCAAAGAAATTCATGACACCAACAAATAAGAGCAGAAAGAATCTTAAATTGCCGATACTTATGGAGAAAACTAGTTGTTGAATAGAAGAAAAAGGAAGAAAGAAAACTGACAACATACTAAGTATAAAGACTAGCTGCTAGAAGTATATTGAGAGAGAGAGAGAGAGCAATGGAATATTCTTGGGGCTGCACGTTATAGAAAACAAACACTTCTGGAAGAAAAATTGATCATGTTAACAAAGACAATGAGTTTACCAGTCTGGTGACAGTTTTCTTTCCACGATCATCGCCATTTTCCATGACATCCTTGAGTGCCGAAGGAAGAACTTTCCAGAACTCACTGACAAATTCCGTACCTTTACGCTTACTGTTTTGCAGGATGTCATTGGCAAGGTACAAAAATGGAACCTTCTGCTCCTGTTGTGAATTATGGAATTCCTTGTGCCATGTTTGAACAACAAGTTCTGCTTTTTGCTGGTGAAAAATGCACCAGTGGGACAGTGCTGAAAAGCAAGTTAAGAAGACATATGCACCTAATGCAGAAACACAGACATAAAAGCACTGCTAATCATGCAAAATTGTTCCAACCTATGGACATCTTCCCTGTGTAAAATGCTACTGGAAAAAGTGGACCACACTACAATGATTAGTTTAAGTGTAGACCAAACTTGTGCAAAGAATATTCGATATGAAATATAGTAGCAGAGGCTGGCCTGACTTATTGGACAGACATTGCCAACCTAAACCATGGAGGCTGAAATTCCAACATAAGTGACCATTACAATGCGGCTATCCTTTGGATGTCTGAGGTGCACAGATTTAAGAACTTGCAAGTAAATTAAAAGAAAAAAGAAGAAAAAATATCTTTATTTTGATGGGTGCTTTCAAAACAAAATGCCAAGTATAGCTTGCACTTTCCTTTGGAATCCAGATTTTGGATTCCATCTAAAAAGATTCCCGATTCCAAAGAAATAGGCACCTTCCAGCTTTGACCACAGTTAGTTGGAAGACAAAAAATCATATACCCATTAAACCACATTCCATAAAAGCCCTTAAAAACAAGATTTTTGGATGATATAAGCCCAACACAGTTAACTTCAGCTTCTACTCAACGGAACGCTAAAAAACATATATCACAGATCAAACAAAACCAAGATTAAAAAAAAAAAAAAAAAGGGCCAGCAAGCCTCATGTGCAGGTTAAGTGGGAAAAAAGTACTAAAGCTATCGCATTTCTTTTATCATTTTCAGCAACTGCACAAAGAAACCAAGCTCTGGAGCTATTGGCAAAACTCCCAATCTTCCCATCCCCAAACAGTAACGAAACTGGAGTCCAACCAACGAAAGGATACTTTCAATGCATTGCTGCGTGCTGTTGAGTTTTGACAGCTTATCCGCCAATATCTGTTCACTGAAGACGCTATTCATTACACTGCACTCTAAGGAGCTCCCCACTCCTCTCTCTCACATTCACAGATGAAACCTGGAAAATTCCATTTCGCCCCAGAAAATTTCAGACCTTTTCCAAGAATCAGCAGGAAAAATGCATCGAGTGAAAGAATATCTAAATTTATGACACAGGAAGGATCTTTCTTGCCGGAAAGATACAGATTTGCTCGTTGAATGAGAGCATTTGCAGAAGCACGATGAAAAATAGCATGAAAAAGATAAAAACCTACGGAAGAGGAAAGAAAAATCCAAGAAATATAGAGATCTTGAGAGAAAGATGAGACCTTGTGTTCTGGGGCGGCATTGCTTGAAGAAAGGTGGGATTTTTTGAAGCCCTAGAAGAGTGAGAGGTTTTTGTGAGGCGGAGAAAGGGTTTTGGAATTGACGGATTTGGTTGAGAGAACGAGAAAAAAAAGAAAAGAGGGAGGGAGCGAGGGAGGGAGGGAGGGAGGGAGCAATGAGGTTCTAACATGCACACGGGTGCGCAGCTATCAGTTTCGACGGCTCTTCTTAAGCAGTGGTGGGTGGAGATCCGGTGCACGGCTGGTCTACCTTCGGCTTTCTGTATGTCGGTCTGTCAACGGCGGTAACGGTTCCGAGCCAGAGATTCTGCTGCCACCTGTCTGCTGTGGAAGGCAATCCAAGCCGTTGGACAGCAATAACTGTAAAAGAAACTACAAATATAAATGATGAGGAAATAATAGTGGACAACAAGTTTTATAAGGAAAAATATAAATAATGATAGAAAAGGGTTTATTAGAAATATTTTAGGTAAAAGTCTTATTAATTTATTATTTACAGTTAATATCAGAATTCACATGTCCAGTTTATGTTACCCAACACATCCGTAGAGTGGAATAAATAATTACATCGAAATCTCTAAATTGATGATGATATTATAAGGAAATTTATCTAAAATTTTGGATGGTGTAGATGCTAGATGGGTGCATCAACCATTCCACGCGTCCGGTTGAAGAGACATTGTCAGTTGCTAAATGCCCAAAAAACATCGCGAGGTTGTTATGTCTGGTCCTCGTCCAATATTCTGGTAACCACGATTTCTTATGCTCCGGACGTGTACCAAGAAAATATATATTAGTCATTTTAGTAGGGTTTTTAACCTTTGAAGCAGAAGTTTCGGCTTCGGCAAGCTTTGGGGTTGGAGTGGAATCAATGAATCAAGAAAATATAAATCTAAATCCAAGAAAAAGTATAGAGACTCCAAATCCTTTTCTTTCAACTTCTATCATCAATCCCATCATCTATTTAAAATTTCAATTATATTATGTTGCAGATTCCAAATTCTCAGGTTAAACCCCGTATGTTCTGTTGGATGACGACTATTTCGTGGTCAATCCAAAATACTGTTTTGAATTGGAAATACCAAAGTATCGATTTTTTTTTTTCATTTTTTTTCATAGTTGGGTTGCTTTAGAATTTTGTATGGGAAAAATCCGAATTAGATTGGCGATGTATAAGCAGTATCTCTGATAGTTGCAAAGAGGAGAAAAAAGCAGAGATGGTTTCCTGCCTCCTTCGAACATCTAAATCGTTGGAAACAACTTTATAAGTATATTCCGCAGTTTGGAAATATGGGGTGGTATGATCAAATGATGGGTCTATGTTGTGTTTGCTGAATTACTCATCAGTTTCTTTTCTTCGTGTTGCGTGCTGATTGGGCCTGACCATGTTCGTTTTCTGAACAGAGGATTCTGACTGATGAGTGGATTGGATGCTGCTCATGTTTCTGAGGTGGTATGTATGGGCTTTTGCGTGTCTTGAGATGTGCCTCAGGCAGTCATCAATAGCGGAGCTGTTGCAGTAGAACTTAACAAGAGCCACTCGGCAATGTCCATGGTTATTTGATTTTTAAGCAGAAGTTAACATGGGCTGTTCAGCAATGGGTTGGTATTAGATTTTAAACAGGAGTGGTTAAGATGGGGCTACAATCCTCATTTCTATATCAGATTATATTGTTAGCAACATGCAAGTGCTTTTGATTCACAGGTCTTTTGCATCATGAGGGACATTCCACAGATTAGTACAATGATCCATATATCATATACATGTTTCAGTGCTTGTTGGGTGGTGGACAAAAGAGAAGTACATGTAAATGGATTGTTAAACATGGCAATTGAACATGGTGAGGCAATGCTGCAGGAAGTGATTTCTGATGCTTGGGAAACCGGATAGTAAAGGATGAGATCTGATGTGGTGTTGTTAATGGCTGAGGGAACTTCTGCTAGCCTGCATGTGTTGAGATGGATCTGCAGAATTTAGCACTACTTCTGCACCACTGTGCGGAGATAAAAGCTGTCAGGCATGGCCGCTCCTTCCATGCCATTATCATTAAGATCGGCCTGCAATCTTACACCTTCCTGTCCAACCATCTGCTCAACATGTATGCAAAGTGTGGCCATGTCAACCATGCACGCCACATTTTTGACAATATGGCTGAAAGAAACCTTGTTTCATGGTCTGCTATGATATCTGGTTATGACCAGGCTGATAAGTCTTCAGTGGCACTTGCCCTCTTTTCTCAAATGCAAATCCAGCCTAATGAATACATCTATGCCAGCATCATAAATGCCTGTGCCAGCCTCTCAGCTTTGTCTAGGGGCAGACAGGTTCATGCCCATTCACTGAAAACTGGCTACGAATCCATATCTTTTGTATCTAACTCACTTATATCAATGTACATGAGATGCAGACTCTGTGCTGATGCCTTTGCCATCTTTTGCACTACACCAGAACCAAATTCCATCTCTTATAATGCAATGATTTCAGGTTTGGCTGAGAACAAGCAGTTAGGAAAAGGTGTTGAGCTGTTCAGACTCATGCACCAACAAGGTGTGTCTCCAGATCGGCTTACATTTATGGGTGTCTTGGGAATTTGCACAAGCATGGAAGATTTACTTCTAGGGCTAGAACTCCATTGCCAGGCTATTAAGGTTGGTCTCCATACATCCCCTTTTGTTGGCAATATGATTGTGAGCATGTATTCAAACTGCAATTTATTAGAAGCAGCAGAGAAATCTTTCAGAACAATTGAAGAGAAAGATGTGATATCATGGAACACTCTTATCACTGCTTGTTCTCATGGTGGTGACCATGCCAAGGCTCTGAGAGTGTTTGGACAGATGGGAAGAGCTAATGGTGTCAGAGCAGATGACTTCACATTTGCTAGTGCTTTGGCTGCTTGCGCAGGCCTTGCGTCAATATGCTATGGTGGTCAGATTCACTGTCATCTTATCAGAACTACGCATAATTTGGATGTTGGAGTTGGCAATGCACTTATGAATATGTATGCAAAATGTGGTTGCATTCGATATGCAAATTTAATATTTGAACATATGGAGGGTCGAAATCTTGTTACATGGAACACAATCATAGCTGGGTTTGGGAACCATGGCCATGGAAGGAGAGCTGTCCAGATTTTTGAGAAAATGAAGGCATCTGATATGAATCCAGATTCTATTACTTTTATTGGCCTGTTGGCAGCTTGCAATCACTCGGGGCTAGTGGATGAAGGCCTTGCTTATTTTGACAGCATGAGAGAAATTTATGGAGTCACCCCGGAAATTGAGCATTTCTCTTGCTTGATAGATTTGTTGGGGAGATCTGGGCGTTTGGAGGTGGCTGAAGAGTACATGAAGGCCTATCCTTTTGCCGGTGATCTTGTTGTTTGGGGCAGCATGCTTTCAGCCTGCCGGCTACATGGAGACACAGTGGTTGGGGAACGGGTGGCTCAGCGACTTTTGGAGCTTCAGCCAGAGAAAAGTTCCCCTTATGTTCTTTTGTCAAACTTGTATGCTTTAGATGGGAGGTGGGATGGTGTTGCAGAGTCAAGGAAGATGTTGAAGGGGAGTGGTGTCAAGAAAGAGCCTGGGCATAGCCTGATCGAAGTTCAGGGAATGGTGGAAAAGTTCACAGTTGGAGATTTTTCACATTCAAGAATTGTGAGCATCAAAGAGGTGGTTGGAAATTTGACCTGGGCGGCCAGAGAACTTGCCTTATAGCTTGAAGCCAGGGATTGCGTTCCAGCACTGGTTCCTCATCAATGAAGAAACGATGATGGATGAATTCATTTTCATCCAATTCATTGTGATATTCCTTTGCTTTTGAGTTCTGAGGAAATATCTCAATTACGTTGTCTTATTCTATTTTTTTTATATAAATTTTTGGTGAGCATTTTTTTCTTGCGTTGACGAACTTTTGTTTCGCAATTATTGGTTGGGCGCACATACCAGGCTATGCCTCGCCTCAGCCGAAGTTTAACTTCAGTTGAAATTATGGTTTTATAGACCGATCTAGCCCATGGATAATGCTCTTCATCTCCTGCCGCTAGTCACCACAAAGGAAAATTTGAGAACCGGACCAAAAGAGACATGAGACCGCACATAACAGGTTCGCTCTGGTAATGAAAAGTAGTAAATATCATCTTGGGTATAAAAGACCGTTTCAATTGTCCGAGTAACTGGGAAGATGATTTCTTTATTTAAAAATTTCTCCTTTTATTATGCTTTCCTCTTTTCACGGTTTTCACATGTAGGTTGTAACTTTCTTATCAGCAGAAGCTGAAGTTTAGAGTTGAGTTTGCTGCCAATTCTGGGGACGTGGCTACTGTCGACAAAATGTTGCTTTTCCAACACCTCAGCTGGCAAATATCTCCGGTCAGCAAATGCTGACGCCCTCATCTTCTTTCCCTCAACGGTTGCCGTCTCTCAAACGACTGCAAATAAAAGGAACTATTTACTTATCGTTCAAGATCATTCAAATGGAAAAATTGCCAGGTTTCTTCGCACGATTAACCAATCTAATTCTGGCCATGACCGATTGCAGTGCAGCTCACCTACTGAATCAACAGAAACTTTCACAAGCACCATATAAGCATGCGTTAAGTTCTCTTTCAGCATAAAACTTAGTTGCTGTTGTTAGAAGTTGAAGGCCATACAAAAGGTCACAATTTACACGAAGTAGCATCCATTAAACCTGTAATCACTTTCAACTAATAGCACGAAATCCAGAAATAAGGAGAATGGAGAAAAGAAGAAACAAAAAGTACAATAAAGTCCTATTTTTCATGGAGATGCTCAGAAGCTCAAAGACTGGGTAAAATCAGATCAGCGTACTCCAAAGTGACGCATGAAGCAATCTGACCTCTGCCGTCTTCATTTGCCTGTATAAAACCTCAACAGAGTCATTTCCAGCTAGCACAGTGCGTTAATAATTAGCAAAGAGGGTGCTAATATGGGGAAGTCTTACCAAATGAAATTACTAGATGGTTTGGGCAGGGCAGATACATGACTATGCCTTGACATTCTTTCCTTGTGCAGCAAGTTTGGCAGCAACTTGTTCTTCAGATAAAGGTAAGTAATAGATTCGAGGTGAGGCTTTTGTTTTCCTGAAGAGATCATCCAGTGTGATGATAGGTGGATCAGGTTTCATGGTGGGTGGAGGTGGCAGCCGTTCCCTTGGTGGGTGTGAATCAGATGTGGATGGGGTAGGCTGTACGGCTGGTGGGGGAGGTAGCTGCTGCTTTAGGGAGCCCTTGCGGCCAGCGGGCTGCTGGGGTTGGAGGGAAGGGGTTGAAGGTGCAGCTATTGGGGTGGGGCTAGGAGCAACTGGAGGCTGGGGAGGTGCTTCCAAACGCATCTTCACTTCTTGAGGATCCACAAACTCAGCAATCAGAAGTCTTCCCCCATTTGGAGGCCACTGCAGATTATATAAAGCATTTCTAGTCTCCACTGCTTCTTCCACTGATGAGTACTGCATAAAGTAGGAATGGTTCATCAGGAATGAGAATGCAGGTTTCTAAATTTCATTTCCTTGCTTGAACTACTCAAATGCTTTTGCATCATTTTGGATGGATTTCCAACAAATCATTCACATTAATGAATCACTGGGCTTATATTTGTTATATTAATTCAATGTTGTTCCAGTGTTTTGCCCTCTTAAAAATTCCAATTAGCACCTTCCGTAGCAAATCCCAGAAAACAGCTAGTGATGGTGGAAACTATAGGCTGCATATCTTGATGGTGAGCTATCCAAAAGATCTGTCTAGACCAATTCTAACCTCAAGAGTACTGTGTAGTTTTGCGGCTTTTGTGTATAGATTGACTAAGTGAAGGTTCCAACAGAAGAATATCAAATGTACCGTCACATAGCAATGGGTCTTGATTTGATCCATCCAGAAACTGCAGACAGTTCCCGTTTTTGCAAGAAGTTCCTGCACAGCCTTCAGTGTGAATGGACGTAAAAAGCGGTCAATCCTCAGGGAATCTGTGGGAGTTTTCGGTGATGGTGGAACTGTCGATGTAAAAGCAACAGATGCATAAGTTAAGAACTCTAGGAACATTCTCCAGGGATGAAGAAATCTGAAACCCAAAAGGGCCAAAACCACAGGCTTACCAACACGCTCCATTGGGGCATCTTCACTGCATGCTGAGTCAGATCTAGTGAAAAGGCGTCTTGGAGTAGACTGGGATACTTCTTTTGGTGTGGTTGAAACTATAGGCTTAGAGGTTTGCAGTTCAGAAACCTTGAGGGGTTCAGAATTCCATTTCCGCTGTCTTTTTGCAGGCTCATGTTTCCCAACAGCTGGATCTGTGTAGACAAGCAAGAAAGATCTTGTTATTCAAAATGGCACAATATTGAAACTTTTTGGAGCAATGATAAATTGGTGTGCAACTTTAGCGAACACAATGAACAAATTTGGTGATAACCAATTCTCTAAGTCATGTGGTACATATGTCTAAGAAGCATGCCCATGAAAATGCACAAAGAGAAATAATCATAATAATGATTCACATGATTTTTAGGCATTTGAATATCAAAATTGCCCAAATTTTAGAAGAAACATGCACTGGATGTGCATTATAGACCATGGACATGGAAACGTTGGTCACTTTATTACTGGTATGGGAATAGGAGCTTAGTATGCTACTTCCTCAAATATCTTAGTATGCTACTTCCTCAAATATGTGTTGTGTTAGGTGTAGGGTCATAATTTAATAAATTCCATGGAAATATGATGGACAGTATTCTGTATAAAATTCCACAAAGAACTATGATGAATAAATGAAGGTTTTTATTTTAACGTCCACATACACTGTTTTATGTTAAAGTACTAGTAGTATGTATAAATCTCCATTCTGTGGGTGCCAATTTGTATTAAATGTAATAATAGTAAGATTATAAAAGGCATAATTTCAAGATGCTGGAAACTGTGATCTTTCATGAAAAATGTACCCTGATCTGGAAAGTAGATCCTTGAACATGAAACATGGGGCTTCTCACATTTTAGGTAACATTACTGCTGACTCATCAAAGGAAAGCATATGGCAGAAGCCACAAAATGCAACGTGAAACCTTCAAAACAAACTTGACTCTTTTATTCAACCCCAGAAATACAGATGCAAGCAGAAATTCTTGAATAAAAGAAAGAAATTCACAAAAGGAACATCCAAACAAGATCCTCAAAAGAAATAACTATAAAGAGTGCTAGAAAAGGACATACCTTCAAGTTTTCTTTTCTCCAAAGAAATGTCCTGCTTTTCATTCTTCTCATCACTAATATCCTTCTTTTCAACAAGATTTTGCACCTTGTCAGCATGAGATTCAGTCACTTCAATCTTGTCAACAGCCCCATCAAAATTATGGGTAGAATCAATTTGCTTACTCTCCATTGCATCCTCCTCCATAGAGTCATCTCCTGAGCTTCGGTCTAAATTTAATTTTTCTGGGGACCCACCATCTGCACTATCGTTTTTTCTAGTGAGGTCCAAAGTTGCAGCATTGAGGTTGTCAACCTCCTCCATGGAGCCCTGGTTCTGTCTTGTCTCTTGACCATCCAATGAATGGAAATCGCCACCAATAGGACCTTTGTTGGATGATGGTTGCACCATCTCCGGAAAGGTAAATTTTTTTTCTAAATGGAAATTATCAGCATTTAAATTATCACTTAGTTCATTCTTTTCATTAATTGACACAGAATCAATAGAAATTGACTCACACTTTACTTGGCTGACCTCAGATACCTGGTTATCTGTCTCTGATATGTCGCGCTTGATGTCAGTGGGATGAGGCTTTGGATCCTCCTCATGGACCTGGTCACTTGGATTGAAGATGCTGGGCTTTGAGTCTCCCAGATATGGCTTGGAATCCTCCTCCAGGAACTGATTGTTCAGATCAGGCACACTAGCATCTTCATGATGTGGCTCTTCGGTTGCCTGATTGGTTAAGGAAATCTCATGTTTGACAGCGTCTATCTGAGGCTTCAAATCCTCATATAATGGGCAATTCAGATCTGAAACATGAAGGTTTTCAGGCTTTGATTTTGGATCTTCCTCAGATATCAGGTCATTCAGATTAGGATTGCTGAGCTTGACATTGCCTGGACAAGGCTTTGAGTCCTCTGATACTGGGTTATTCAGATCAGAAGCATCAGACTGAACATCTTCAGCCTTAGATTTTGGATCTTCCTTGGATATCTGGTCATTTAGATCAGGACTGTTGAACTTGATATTACTCAAGTAAGGCTTTGAATTCACATTCTCTGCTTTTGTTTCATCATTCTCTGGTTCTTGCATGCTGGATTGTAAGTCAATTTCCAAACTGTCTCCAGTTGTCATACAGTTTTCCTTCACAATGGAAACTGCGACTGTTTCCTGAACCAACAGGTCAGCACCAGTTGCACGCAACAATTCTTCATCTTGAGCTTCGTCACCTTGATGAACCTCAGTAGCCTTATCATCAATATCATCCATGGTCACCTCATTATCCAATTTTTCAACAGCAGCCTTGGCAAGTTCGGCTCCACCTTCTGCCATTTGACTGATGACAGGCTTGCTCTTCTCATCATTGACACTAAATAGGACGTCTTCAGCATCAAGTCCATTACCTGATTCTTCATCAGCAGATTCCCTTTCCTCACGAAGTGCTTGGTCCAATCGCCTCACTAATTCCTCCTTTAGACCCCTTGTTGGAATCTTCCGCCTCCTTAGCTCCTCTCTCAGCTCAGTAACTCTCCATTGATCAATGGGCCGATTATCCAGTACTGGATACCGTGATGACATCTCTCCTTGAGTTGTAAGTACCGACAGGATTTGTCTTCACTATCCTACTGACACAAATAAAAGCAAGCCATGTAAGGCAATTTAAAAGCAACAGAGCATACCCCAGATGTATAGTTGAAGAAAAAGGATAAAAAAGGAACTGCCACGATCAAACCCCATGCTGAAAATTCAGTACATTTATTGGGGGAAAGAACAAAAGAAATCTATGGGAAAGAGAGTTCCTCTGAGTAGGCAAAAAGAAAATCCACAGGGAGATTACAGAACAGGAAAAATAATATGCAAAGGTGGCCCTGAAATGCATAATCATGAATTTAAAGAAAGAAATCCCATAAAACAAATACAAGGAAAAAGAAAACAAAGAATGCATATGTTGGGGGAATAAAAACCAGAAAATACAAAGGGCCCGTTTAGTCCATACTTACAGTGAATTCACACTATTTTAGTTAATCAACAATTATGCAACAAAGGTAATACTCCTTCACAAAAAGGATAAAAAAAATCTTTATAGCCAAGGCTTATAATCCCTAATGCACAATAAATTATAACAATTGAAGTGCACGATGAAGGTACTGCAATAGGTATAACGAAAAACGCATTTCTATTTTTCTATTTTTTATTTTTTCAGAAGGGTAGCTGAAAACAAATAAACACACCAAATATTAAGGTCATCAAAGATGGATTGAAGCAAGAAAAAATCTACAATATAAGTGAATCATCCGCCAGAGAGAGAGCGAGTAGCAAGAAACAAAAACAAGAGAAAGACCAGAGAGAGAGAGAGAGTAGCAAGAAATGAAAGCAACAAAAAGACCGTAGAACCGAAACATGACAGAAAATGGGAATAATCCATTTCCATGGGTGCATGGGCAACGCGCAATCCAGCCAGATTACAATAATAAAAAAAAAACATAGAACTAGGTATAAATATTTGAGAATACGCAAATTTGCAACTTCCAATGAATCCGAACCACCGCACACAAAAGGGGAAAACAAACTCAGCCATACGAATGAAGAAAATCCAAACACTTAAATAAAGCATCAGGAATGGGGACTCACCAGGATATCACTCGGTCCTCCAATAGGAAGCCCCGCGTGCCAAGAAACCCTAATTCCAGAACAGAAAGACAGGCATTAGACAGAAATCAAGTCAGAAGCCTTTCGAAAGAAACAAACAACCCCAGGCGTATCGAGTCGTTCTCCTTCCCTCAACCTGAAATCGAGAAAAGAATAAAAGAAGGACAAACAAAAAGAAGGACAAACAAAAAGAAGAACCTAAAAAAATAAAAGAAAAGATCGAAAATAAGGAAGATGAGGAAGAGAAATAGCGGAGAATGGCGTGAACTAGGGTTTGCTGTGCGTTGGCGAGCTTTCGCTTGTTACTCGCCGAAAATAAAGAGCAGAGATGAAAAATAAAAAGTGGACAGCCTAGGGGAAGATGGAAAGGATGGGGTACATGAGCTGTACCGATGGTTTTTCTTGTCCATATCCCCGCCAGCGTGGAGTGAGGGAACGCCGGACAGCAATTTCCATCCATCCATCCATCCATCCATGCATCAAACGCTCGGTCGCAAAGATTGTCAGGCTGTAATGGGGTTTATGATGAACCCAGGCCCAACCCAGTTTAAACAGTCCCAGAAGCGTCTCAAAGCACTCTGTGGCCCAACCCATTCAAGCTCAGCTTATTATTTTTCACGCCTTGCTTTATTTTGTTGCATTCAACCTAGTTAAGGTCACTTTATTTTAGCTTATTGTGATGTTTTTAATGAGATTTCAGCTAACCATTATCATTATCACTGTTTGTTTAACTAAGAAACGATCATCCCCATATGAGTTCACTTGGGCTTCAAAATTGAAATCCCTTGAAAGTGAATATATGTTCATTAAAATACCAATATTGTTTTATGAATATTGCAAGTATACTCCATGTGTTTAAAAAATGATAAATAAATCTACATTGTTTGATGTAAACTGCAATTAACCAAGCCATTATGTTCCATCTTAATCTGTTTGAATTTTTTTTTTTTTATAAATTTCCATCGTTTGATGCCCCACCTCTACCCCATCTTCGGCCTCCAATTCCTCCTATTAGCTACTTAAAAATAGATCCACTGTCAAAGGGTACTTGAGACACCACAAATGCATAGGTCTAATTCTCATCAGCTTCTGTCCGTGGTTCTCATTCTCATGATCATAAACTATGATTGTCGAGAGCAGCAACACCTTTAGTTGCATAATTAATAATTTCAACCCTTCCAGCTTCTTTAAGATGCATACGATTTCATCAGCCTGGGCTCCATTAACGTGTTCAACCTATAGAATCATGAATTGAAAGATCACAGAAGACCAGGCCGATTTTGGAATAGAAAATTTTGAACTTCCAGATGCTTAACGAGTTCCTGAAATAATTTTCCATACCCACGTGTAACCAAACCTTTGATGACAAACAGATCCACTTTCAGCAAAATAATCAAACTCGAAACAAGCTGCAAAAAATCAACCAGCAAACCTAAGTAACTCGGTAATTGAAGTACGGATCAAACTCATGAATCGCACTTTCTTTCTTGATGAAACCCATCACAGAATGCAGGAAGATTAAAAAGGAATGGTTTAAGGAGCAGTATACTGCCAGTGATGGGTTGACCGCCGCCTTGAATTGGAAAAGATGGACAGTGAGATCAGATCATTTCAAGGTTTGCCAAGGGACCAGTTCTGCTCAGGAAGCACTAGGGACAGTGAGATCAGATCATTTCAAGGTTTGCCAAGGGACCAGTTCTGCTCAGAAAGCACTAGTCTTTCCTCATGGTAAGCCAATCTACAGGAGGAGCCAGCCAACCTCAGGGGCATAGAATTGGGCTGTTCATCACGTAACAGCACTTAACACTGTGCCATCCTGGCCCAAATGACATCAACAAAGTCACTGGATTCTTCTGACTTCTGAGTAAACTACTCGATAATGTAGAAACAGGATCCAATGCAAATTTCGCATATACACGAAATGCATCTTAACAAAAACATTCATGTGCCTCGCATGTCAAAAAGAAATGTTAGCACTAGAAGACCCCCTCTCCCTTGAGTAGCCATCTGAATTCGTCTGCTGGGTTCTTTGACTTTTAATACCATTTACTCACTTTCCTCCTCACTCCCTTCCAAGCTCAAATGATTCAAGTTCCTTTCAAGTGGAGGAAGTCCATCTTCAGAATCATCATCAGACCTCCCACCATCACCATGGTGTTCCGCATTGGTACCTACACCTGCTATGATAGTAAAAACATGAGCACACTCTTAAATGGCTCTGGGATCAACTGTGGAGAATACCTATGAGTACACTATAAGGGTGCCAATGCTACATCTGCCATGCGGTAACCTAGAATCCATCAAAGTTGTACAGTAAGAATGGGCCATGCGTTAATAGTATCACTGACTGGAGATCCTCAGGTATCCATGTTAAGGCAAATCTCAACTCATTTGTGTTCCTAAGATCTCTTATAATGTGGGTTTGATGACTCCTAAATTGTTAGTAGCTCTATGCCACATTGATCTCAAAGCAGGTCTACAGAAGGCCAGCTTGAGTAAGCAACTAAGCATCAGCAGAAGTGTCTACGTCATATTTCTCACCGTACTTTTTCAGATCAGAGATCTCGGTGGCAAAGAGGTGCTAACAATTTAAGAGTGGGTCAGAACCATGATGGCACATGTTACAAAAGAGAAGGATGAGGAAGCATTCTTTGCTGCATTAGAATTTTGACATGTTTAGACTGAATCATGTGAATGCATACCATCAATATCAGGGGGTGGCTCTGGAATCCTTGAGTTGTTCGAAAGCCAGGCATTTTGGACAGAGATGATGTCAGAGCCATTTTGACAATTAGAATATGCATCTAGAAGCTCTCTGCATTGATGGTCAGTGAAAGGTGAACACAAAAAATGATCAGCAAAAACTTTCTTAGATGGTCCCATGGATGATGAGTTAGCATTTTGTTATGGAGTATGGATAAAATGTCTGCTACGAGCAAGGTCAATTGCCTTCTTGTACATGACAGGCTTTTGTGCATGTATAGAGTTGGGTAAAATTTCTCAGAGACTTACAGAAAATTACTCACAAATTTTTTGATCTTTTCAACTTAATAATAGAGTTGAGGGATATCAATTGAATTTTTAAAATTTGGGAATGTTTGGATAGTGGTAAAAGATGAAGGGATGTAAAAGGGGATTAGTATAATGTTAGTAGGAGAGGAGGTGCCATTAGTCATATACTAAATAAATACAAAATAGATAAAGTTTTTTGGATAGAAAGATAGGAGAAGATGACAAGAATTATTAGCAATAATGAGGAAAAAGTAGGATTGTTAGAGGTAAGTAAATACTACATTGGAGGAAAAAGGAATTAATAATAATAATGAGGAAAAAGGGGAATCTTGTAAGCCATTTATAAAGGGAGACAAGAAGCATTTAGATCTATACAAGTGGTTCGATCTTCATTTAAATCATCAAAGAAAAGTTATTAGTTTTGGATCCAATGCAATATAAATCACTCTTTCCATATTTGTTGTCTGTCTTAAATTCTGGGTCAGACTTGGTGCATTCGATTTGTAATCTTTGCACCTAGGGGAAGGTTGACTGTCAATGACAATGGCTTTGTTGCTCAAGAATTGCGAGGTCAATACACAAGAGAAGCACTTTGGCCCTGTTTGGCCTCGCTGTGGAATTTAAGTGCTTTTGAAAAAGTGATGTTGCAATAGAACTTTAGTAAAAAGTACTTCAAGTAAGATATTTTTTAAAAATATTTTTGATATTACATATCCGTTTGGGTATAATATCATGAAAGTACTTTTATTATACAAATGAACAAAGGGGACAAAATAATTATGCTTTAACTTCATCACTAGTTATCTTCAAAAGAATTATGCAAATGACCAAATCTTGAAAAATAATTTTAAGAAAAATATAAAATATTATTTATTTAATATTTATTTCAAAGTGCTTGCTTAAAATAGCACTATTTTTTTAAATTTTGATTTAATATACAATTAATATTTTCATAAATAATTTTTATTTTACAAAGGATTTTAATGAAATCTTATTAGTTAAAGCAATTCTACTTATATTAAACTTTTTTTTCAAATAAAAGACATTCAAAAATTTTATTTAAATATTTTAAATATCACAATTTTAATGCATATTTTATGATAAAATAATTATATTTCATGAAAATTTTCATAAAAGTTTAATATAATATGCAGATAAAAATTTCATAAATTTTTGGTTAAAAATAAACATTCAAATATAAAGAAAGAAATAATATTTATGCACCTTTTTCATATTAAAAATTAATTATCATGGTAAAAAATTAAAATATAAAATATAAAAAATTATTTTTATAGTTTAAAAAATAATATTAATATAGATAATTAAAAAAACTTATTGGTTAGAAAGTATTTGAAACTTTGATGGATGACAATAATCACATCATATATGAATATTTGAATATAATTTTATACACTTACAACATTATTTTTTAAAAGAGAGGAAGATGAATAATATTATTTTAAAATTCATTAACGCGAAAAGCTAATGGAAAGCAAAAAATTTTCGTTCCACTTAAAACGCATTATTTTAGCTTTTACAGCGCATAGAAGTACTCTGAGATTTCCAACCAAACACTCCACCAATAATGTGAAAGCACTTACAAGCATGGAGAAGTACTTTTACGCCTCCAAAATGTGCGGCCAAACAGGGTCTTTGTGCCATGGCAGTAAGAAGCAAAATTAAATAAAAAATAAAAATAAAAATAAAATTAGATGCCAAATAGTGCAATCATAGAAGGTGTGAGATCTCTGACATTAATCAGGTCCCATAGTGCTTTGCATTGGCATGAAATAAGCTGTTCTTATAATCAGGCCACATGCAAAACCTCCACATTGTATATGTAATATAAAGATGATCAAGCTGCACTAATGAAGGTAACATTCAATTAAAAAAACAGAAAAACAAAGCACAGTAAGAGTTCGATGCACCTGTTCAGAGTCAAGAACGAGTGGCCCCACTTAAATTTGCTCAGTAACAGATTTCCAGTTTCCTCTTCCCCGCTGTCCCAAGCATGAATAAAATGTCACAAATGACACTCTGACTTGTATAATTATGCAAAATGGTGTAAATCAAAGAAGTAAAAATAGGCTATTCTAGACAGCATAAGTGATTGACCTTATTCAAATTCATTAAAAGCACAATCAGCCAACTAAGAATAAATTAATTGATAGGATATGCTGCTTAGCCATGAAAATTTACGACCATCTCAAATAACCCTCAGGAGCACGTCAGATAAATTGAGTTATCAGCAGAAACATTCAACAGCTACTGATAAAAATAAAAATAAAAATTGACTACCATATTATTAGGGCTGCAGATAACGCTTCCACACATGACAATTCACATGGTCTACCATAATTCACAGGGTTTGCAGCCACCAACCAAGGCACTGCAGTTCAGATGGAAAATTTATCAGCTAATTGCACAGTTGACATGAAAAAATCTAGTATTTGGCTTACAATAAGGACAGGTAGGCAAAAAGTCACAGAAATTTTCTACCATAAAGAAGTAAAGACATGGAAACTTCTATAATTAAATGACTTTAATGTCTAGTAGCAAATCAAAAGTATACTCCTATACTTTTTCAGATATGATGTTCATGCCTTGCAACTATCAGTACTTGCACATATTTTTATTTTTTTATGTTTCTAGAAATGGACAGGATGGTTGCTTAAACCTCATGATGGAAAAACAAGTACAACGTGAATGCTCAGAATCGGCTCTTAAATTTCTTACAGAGACGAGGAGCAGCACAACGAAGTTTAACGAAAGGAACATCCTCCAAACGTGCCCATGAGCAGTCCACTACAGCCAATCCTCTTCTCTTTATCAGTAGGTGATCTTCCTTTGAGACACACTGCTTCCCAACAGGGCTGTGGACATAAACAGCACCACATCAAACATACTAAAATGCACATTTTGATGGTCAACAATTCGGCAGAAAGAAGAAAACAAGTTGTGCAGCACCCTGTTGATCACATGCTTAACAACTTGTTCACTTGTTCATGGCACCACTGTGCACTACATCTAGATTTCTTGTCATGCATCTTAACTTCCTGCTATGTACCATCTACTCACATGGAGTTGAATGGTCAACTCCTTAGTTCAGGTTATACAGACAAGCCTCATCAGATGCATGAAGTAGATTCCATAGAAGGGCCAAGATGATAAATGTGGCAACATTTTGAGAAATGCTCCTTCTACTGATGGATTAACATAAGTTTCATGCGACATTAGAAATAGATGTATCTGCAAGAGGGACATTGGCATATAGACAAAAGTTCTATTTGTATGTAGGTCTAGTACTTGATCAGCAAGAGGTTTAACTAAATTAATGGATACCTTAGGACAATGCCACCAAAGCCATTATTAACCCGTAGCTCCTGCAAGATGAATCCTATCAGTTCTCGCCAGAAGAATGCAAAAGATATATCATGCATCAGACTCTGTTAATGACAGAACTCGCCAGTTGATAATGTGCTGATCTCAAAACTGTTGGCATCCAAAAGTTAGGCTAGAAAAACAGTTGGAATTGACTCTGGAGAAGATATAACATGGTTGCATAAAATTGAAAATAAGATTTTGTAAGCAACATGGCATGGAAAAAGTAATGAAACCCAAGGTTTTTTTTTTTTAAGCCGTGTTCTCATGAATTCAAAATAGGCATGATAAAGAAAGAAGCTAGCTTGGAAAAATTGGAAAAAAAAGATTCAAGTCACACCTTGGGGAGAAAAGGAGCCTGTTATTGATCCATATTAAAGAAAAATTAAGAACACTGAAGGACCAATCCCTTGTGTGAAGCAGTTGAATGATATGCAGCTCTTCTCCTTCTCTTTTTATACAGAAATCAATGGCCTCATAAGACATTACTTCATTTATTCTCAAACTATTTAATAAATTAGTAGTATATAAGAAAAAAAAAAGATAATTGTCTGTGTTAAAACATTGACAGACACCGAGCATTATACTGAACATGCAATAGATACTCTCTGTTCCAGGAAGAAAGTTCAATAAACAAGCATCCTGAATAAATGCAACTGGAGATTCTACTGCACAGAGTATTTACCTTCAACAAGCCAAATCTTGAGAGCTTGCGTCCTGTGCATCTCTTCACATCACACTGCCCAAAATCCTGGAACAATTGGAGCTATCAGCCAGTTCTAAGAGGTACACATACTCATTTATGATGCATGTACACGAACAAACATACCCACATTGCAAGCTGGATTGCTGGAGCCTTTGACTCATCTTCCTTTTCAATGTCTGCAAAAAAAGATTTTGGGCAATTTCATCTTCTTGAAGAAAACCAAAATCCTCTCAATGAATTTGGGAAAATGTGATATTCCAACTTATTGAGTGCAATATGCAATTATCTAAGCACTAATCAAAAGCAAGGAAAATTCAAAGGTTGCAAGTTGCAACATACCTTGTTTTGATGGTAGAGTCCCATCAAAAACTTCTTCCCTAGGACATAACAACAGAACAAACTATTAATGAAACACCTGGCATATATAGGTCATGGATTTTCAAACAAAAACTTACTGCTCGTACTTGCATTAGAAATAAGCAAGTTGACAATTACAAATTTTCAGTTAGTCCTACAAAGAACTCGCCCAATGACAGCAACTCACCTTTTGATTGCCATTTGGTGGTGATGTAACTAAAAAGAACAAAATGCTAGCTGATCTAACAGTCAAACAGTTCAAATTGTTTGTATCGATCACCTAAATTAAATCCATCGTCTTAAAATGCATACAATAAGATCAATAGTCAGCTTAAATTGAGGGGTGCGTGTGTTCAAAATACATGGAACTTTGATCCATTTCAATTAACAATTAGTCTTGTACCGATGCATGCTAACTCAAATGCACAGATTTTGGGCTCGGTGAAACATTCTGAGGCCTTGAAAAGCAAACCCATTGATCAGACCATCCAACTTCACCAGTTAAATTTAGACAGTATGCCATTTTTCTTTAACCTGGCCTCAGTTGCTTGGCTGCCCTCTCTTTCAGGCTATGATCCATCAACTATTGGTTAAAGAATTAGTGTGGTCCAGATTTCCATGTATCCATGCGCATGTGTTGAAATTTCAGCACCGTTTGATTGCCCCGGACTTCATGAAATGTCGTGAAATTGTGCTTCAATTTGAAAGGATTCGCGAAGAAATGCTACGAAACTGCAAATTTGGTGCAACCAAACGCTCCCTGGCAGCGAAAAAGAAATAAGAAAGACAATTAGCTTTGAAATTACCACTGAAGATGCCTCGAATTACTGGACTGCCCTCGGTGCGACGAGGGATTTCTGGCTCGCCTGGACTTGTTGTAGCCCATTTCCAGACGAAGATAGACGAAGCGAAGAGACAGAAATCTCGGAATGAGAGCTTCTCCTGTACAAGGTCTTCTTATCGTCGCTAGCTGACCTGCGCCGCAGACGAGCCTTTCTCGAGCTTCTTTGAGAATTAAAACGGCGAACTTCGTTCGCCGGGGAAGGCAATGCAGCTCGGTTCAGTCGGTCAGGTTCTTTTTGCATTTTTGTACTTGAGATTTTACAATTTTATAATTTCAGCCCACAACTATCAATTTTGTATATTTTATTTTAAAATAAAAAATCATTAGCAATTTAGTATATTCACCTTAGCTGGTCATTAGCTATTGTTGAATCAAATTAGTATTTTTTTAAAAAATAACATTATCCTTTAATGTAACTTAGAAAAGAGCTTTTAAATTATTAAAATTATGACATTAAACACTTAATTGGAGGAGGCTATATAAAAAAGTCTTTCGAATAAAAATTTATTCTATTAATTTCATTTGAATGAGAGATATTTTAGTTGTTTTCCATGAAAGTGTTTGGTTTGGAGGAAACAAAGTGGAAAAATATAAAGTAAAAGAGAAAGTATGAAATAATATCAATCATAAAAATAATAAATATAAATAATGATAAAAATAAAATTATTATAAAAATTATATATTAAAAGAAAGAGAGTTATTTTTTTTTAAATAGAACTTCTTGTTTCCTCTTTTTTGGAACCAAATGTCCCTTGTTACTTTCAAATTTAATGTACAAATTCTATAGTTATAAGGTGAACATGCAAAATGGTAAAACTTAATAGGGCAATTTGCAAAAGGCTATGGTCTAGGTTAAGACTTCATTTGGCCACGCTTAACTTTACAGTGCTTTTTGAAGAAGTGTGGGCAGGAAACCTGTGGAGAAGAGGAACGTTTCCGCTTCTCCCACAATGCTATTTTTCAGTGTTTGCGGTAGCACAAAGTGTTTTTAAATATCTACCCAAACAGTCCCAAAAAAACAACAAAGTGCTTTTCCATGCACAAAAGTCCATTTAAATTCCCAAAAGTGCAGCCAAACGAAGCCTAAAGCTTGGCTATAAGTCCATTACTGGGCTAGTTAAGTGGTTGACTGGACCCAGTCAGATCCATTCATAGACCCACAAGATAGGGCCAAAGCGTACGCTAGACATTATGGACCATCTGATATGGGCCTCGTTGACACAAGCCCGTTTATAAACTCGAAAGACGGTCTCGAACAGTCGACAGCTTGCCCACGCGCCGCAGCTAGAACGATCTGAGACGCACCCTTAACTCTCATGGCGGGAGAATAAGAAGCGAAAACGCAGTCACGGCGCAAAAATCGCCGCCTGCCTCAAATCTCAAGAGATAAAAGACGAAAAAAATGCTTTTCTTCTCCTTCCAATTTCCTTAGCTCTCCCCTGTGTCTGACGCGATCTCCCAGAAGCGAACAAGATGATGCGCAGGTTTCCTTCTCTCCTCCATTTTGATGATTCTTAGACATCTACGGGAAAGAGAATCGAGGGTTCTATTTCCAGGAATCGTGCAGTCGGTGGCTAACATCGTTGCCTAGATTCTCAAATTGGGCTCGTGCGGCCCGCGTATGATGACCTAAATTTTCAATTTGCTTTGTCCCACCACAGATGGAATACGCTTCAAAAATATCGTTAATCAGGTTGTTTTTGCCTCTTGACCTGTGGCTTGCGGGAGAACGGGGTATGGTAAAACTAGAAATAGAGTTGAAATATGGATCGAGCTGAGATAGATGAAAATGGTGTTCTTGTTTCTAAGATTCTTCCAGTCTGGGAGATTATTGAGACCTTGTGGAGCTCAGAAGGGCAACGAACATTGATTGTGCAATTCAGGACCACTTATCTCTACTTCTTAGAACTGAAAATGTAATGCATGTATATGTTGCAAAGATGCTTGGCCATGTGTTACAGAAATGTGCGCCAGCTTCACAAAACTCTTTTCTTCTATTTGATTTTGTTTTTCCCATTTTTTTACCTTTCTTATTGTGTTTGTTGAACTCAATTTGTTTTATAACAGGTGTTTTTTGGAAGTCTCATCAAGTCAGCCATTTGGACGGCTCCCCAGGCAGATTACTGCACAGGCATGTAATACTCTGTAATTTTAATGGAGGGAGTGTTTGTGTACTATACAATTGAATTCAAATTTTTATCTGAATATGGAAATCACCTTTCATTTCCATAGTACAAATCACATTAATTTTAAGTCAGGACTTGTGCAATTGCAATTAGAAGCCACTTTGTAATTACTTGTACCAAGAGAAGCCATATATTCTTTCTATTCCCTGTGCTTCTTTGAGATGTTTGTGACTTGGCTTTACTTGAGCATTCAAATGTATCTATATATTCTTCTTTGTTCATAGTCATTGCTTCAAAGTAGTGCCTTGGTTCGTTCAAGCCACAATAAATTCCACTCATCTAATGTGACAAACATTGCTTATTCATATGTACTTACATTGCAGGTCTGTTTATACCATCTCACTTTTCTTATGGTTAGCAGATACCTTCATTTCTTTCTGCAAGGAAGGAATTCTCTGTTGCACGTGCAAGCAATGCATCACCGAAAGGCACTCCTCCAGAGAAGTCGTCTGGTCAAGGGAGTCAACTCTTGAAGTCTATCATAGGTGGTGCTGCAATAGGTACTGTGGTTGGTACTGCATTAGGCTATGTAGGCCAACAGTACATTAAAGGAGAGCAATCTTCTGTTGAACCTAGAAAGCCTGATGCTAGCTACAAAAACTTGGATGGAATGGAGCATAAAAAAGATCAAGCAGTTCATCAAACCATTGAAGAACCAAGCAAACTGAGCTCCAGTACAGGGAAAGCTTTAGATAAGAGTACACCTATTTCAGAAACTCCCCTTGTTAAGGAATTTGAAAACTCTGAGTTGCAGGGAAAATCAGAGATGGCCCCTAGAGACAACGTGACTAGTGCTAAAGTGGAAGTGTTGCTGAAGTCCCCTGAAGGCACTAATGATCAAATTAACCTCTCTGAAGCATCATCTCAAGACAGTGCAGACAGAGAAAGATTGGAAAGTAGCACTGAGCACCAGAAAGCAAGTGCTGAACCAATTAAGGGATCTGGCAGTGGAGCAGTTTCTGAAGAGAATAAAGAAAATCTAGAATCAGATCATCACATCTTATCAAACAACATGCCAGAGGTATGCTTCTTTTGACTTTATTGTCAATAAAATGGAATAGGGCACAGAGCATGGGTTTTTTTTTTATGATTCTTGTGAAATTGTTTATTGGGTGTACAAGAAATTTTAAGTGAAGCATTTTAGCTATGAAATCTCTGTTCAAAATGACTTTTGTGCACTTTCTTCTTGCTTTTAGAAGGCATCCTGTGTGAAATAGGAGTTCAACTGAAAAATGGATATGCGTGCTAGCACACAACAGCTTTTCAGCCTAACTAACTGGGAAAGACTTCAAAGCCATTGCTTGCTGTTGCTAACTTTAATTTCTCAACAGGCAAGAGCTGAAAACAACTCCTCTGGGTGCAGTTCAATCATCAAATATAATAACACAATCAGTTGCAACACTACATGTCACACCTGGTATGGTGCAAGACACTGGTCTAGCCACATGGCTCTGAAAACTGCAATGACAGTTTATCAACCACTCGCAAGAGCACCAAGATTTTCAACGTAGCTCCCAAACAAAGGTCATCCACCTAAGCCTTCTGATGAGTGGGCAGAAGATAACAAAAGGGAGACAAAAGTCCTAACTAAATCATAACACTATAACCTAAACCACCATCCACTAGGAATTTCTAATGGCTATGCCATTGTTTGTTTGCCATGACGTTGGTCAGCAGCCTTAGATGACCTTGGATGCAGTAAACTCCTAGGATAATCATTCCTCTTCCAGATGTATGATTCCTATTCCAACACCACTTGGAGTGCTGATGAAAATGTTACCAGGTCATTTGAAAATGGTAACTGTATCGTGATGGTCAATTTCCTGCTTCCCTAATTATTCCGGATTCTCAACTTTCCAACCAGGCAACAGTTGCCTGATGCATAAACCTCTTTTAAGTCTGAACTGTGGACTGTTCTATTTCAGGACAATTGCATGTACCCTGTGCCTTCATCCAATAGAATGCGAAAGACACTTTTCTTTACCAAACCTACTCAGTGCTTGGTTGAAGCATGTCCTTACACTGAGGTCTTACATCTTTCTCTTCACTATCACAAGGGGCACATATCAAGGCCAGACTTTGATGTGCCTATTGCATGAGTTTCTGAGAATTTCTCTGCTGTGTTTCATGGATCTTTCTTGGTTGAAAGATGAATTATCCTAATGCATTGACGTAGTCATAGTATGAGAGTTATTTCAATAACTAGTAAGAGGTTTTCCAAGATTCACAGCTGCTGCATTCTTCCTTTTGTGTCTCTATACCAACCTATACCTTTTGAATCTACCTCCAATATTATTGGGTTATTTCATATGATATTTTGTGCAGGAGACTCCAGGTAAAGAAACAGAAGTACAAAGTTCCCTTTTGGATGCATACTTCTTAACAGAGAAGGATGAAGAAAAGTCTGATATTTCCCTCAATCAAGAAGCTTCTCCAGTGTCTGTAGCTTTTTCAAAAGAAAAAGAGGTTATTTCATGGCAAGATTTTTACCAAGCCATTGCATTCTTTACTTTCTGAGACTTAAAGCATGCAGTTTCTATTTATAGCTTGGAACATGTTGTCTGATTTCTATGTACTAAACATAATTTTTGTCAACTGAAAGGTTTTGTTTGCTACGGGAGAAGATCTGAAGAATGCAAAGATGTCCATGGATGGAACCTTAGTTCTTGACTTTATAGAGGCCATTCATGCTGCTGAGAAAAAGCAGGCTGAATTAGATGCTCGAATTTATGATGAAGAAAAGAGGAAATTGAAGGTGAAACTTATTGATAGTTCATCCTTGCCAAAAATGTGGCCTTGCCTTCCAGCTATTTGTTGTCAGGCTTGACCTTTAGGTCGTTCTTGGAACGAATGTTTGACTAAATCTTGCAGTCTGGTTTATTAATTTTGTAACTGCTTTCATGTGGTGTGCATGCTTGTGCTTTCAGGAAAAGTATGAAAAGGAGCTGAAAGATGCAAGGGCAAGGGAACTTATGTATGCTGAAGAAGCAGCACTCATGGATAAGGTTTTTGAACATTTATCACTCCATTCCTCTTTTTAAGTTTGTTTTGACTACACTATTTTTGCAACTAGAATGACTGGCTACCTTAAAGAAAACATGTAAGAATGACTGGCATGCACTCATGAAGATCATTTTGTTGGTTTATCATCCATATAACAGCCAAAAAATGATCCAAAACAGGCTAATTGGCTTGTCTTGGAGATATGTTGCCTTTGTGATGACAATTGAATTAGAATTAACAATAATGATTTCAATCCTTCAAAAATATCATTCAGAATAGGATGCTATCATGCAAATGAACATCTAATTTTCATCATGCTATTAAAATTTCCTTTCTAGCCTTTTAGTAGATTAACTTGCTTTTCCAAGAGAATTCAACAATTACAAGCAGCTTATATAAAGCTTAGAAAATGGGTTGTAATACTGTGCTATTCATAAACGTGTTCTGCCTTTGTTATCAGCTATCCGCTCAACATTCTCATTGTGTGTGAAGGCTTCCTGGGAAGTTATTTTTGTTTATTCATTATTGTTTTTGTTTGTATGCTTTCCTGTTGAATGCTTGTTTCATGCATCGTAAAACCCATTTTCAGGAGTTGAACAAAGAAAGATCGAAAGCAGAAGCTGCTATTAAGTCACTTCAAGAGAAAGCTGAACAGAATCTTGAAATGGAACTGCAACGCAAGGTGAAAATTCCTTTCCCTACATTTCAGTGGGTTGGATATTTCCTTTGTATGGATCTGACTGGAGTTCACTTAAAACTATTTGTTCTTTGTTGAATGCAGGAGGAAGAAGCGAAATTGCAGCTGAAGAAAGCTCAAGAGTTAGCAAAGGCAGAACTAGCCGCAGCTATAGCAAATGAGAAGTCATCAGAGATAGAAAAAATGGCTGAGGCAAATCTTCATGTATGAGTCATTGGCTAATCACCACAAAACACATCTTAATTATTGGAAATGATCCCAATTGATTGTGTTTCTTTATGATAATCATATCTTATTTTCTTGACTGGGTTCCGAAAACATAATCTTCTTTCCCTGAAAGAGGTATGATATACCAGGGCCTTATCGAATCCTATGGAAAAGTTGTGAAATACCATATTATAATCTAAAAGATGTTTTCATACAACAAATTGAGAACTTATAGTGGAAAATGAGTTAATAAGTTACATAAAAGGCTTCTGAAAATTCATGTAAAATAGGAATGATTTTGTTTTCTTAAGTTTAGGACAACCAATTCAACGCAATATTGCTATGAGTTATGACCTAATAAACCAATTAATTTCAAATAAACTGGCTACATGAATCATGTTTCTCTATGCCACTCAAAACTCCTGGTAGAAGTTCAATCCAGCTTCACACCCAAGAAAACTTTCTTTCAGGCTTGACACTGGCAACAGGAGCATTCATTCATAGGCACTATGTAATAGCCTATCATATAGGTTGAATAAAACTAACTAGTGTGATTAATATTGATGAGTTTAATTATTTCTAACAGCGGCGATTCTTTTATTTGTTAGGCAACTTTGCATTTTTTTTTTTCTAATAAAAATGGAGCTGCCAAATGGGAAGAAGGCCATGGATACATGAATCCAGCTTAACATTCACCTCTAATTTTGCTTGTTATGTTACAATTTCTTGACCTTTTACATCCTTTTACTCTTTCAATATATCATTGATTATTCACTCTGTCATTGTTGTGCATGTCGATGCCTACTGAATGCATTATCTGGGAATTTATGCAGTTTCTGTTGTTTGATTTACAGATAAATGCCCTTTGCATGGCATTCTATGCTAGATCTCAAGAAGCTCGCCAAAGTCACTCTTTTCATAAGCTTGCTTTGGTAATCATCATTTCCATCTCATACCTTAGCCTTTTTCTTTTCAAATTGCTCCTGCCAAAGAAACTAGGCATAGTGATGGGTGCGCCTTGTTGGCTGTAGCCATGATATGAACCTGATCTTTCAGGGAGCACTTGCTTTAGAAGATGCATTGTCCAAGGGGTTGCCCATTCAGAAAGAAATAGATGCGCTTTGTACCTCTCTTGAAGGCGTTGATCGGGAATCACTTCTCGATTTGGCACTTTCATCTCTTCCTAGCGAAACATTGAACAATGGAACAGATACCCAGTTGCAGTTGAATCGGAAGGTAAGCTAATTGTATTTTTTAAATTTTGTTTCTGTTGAGGCCAAAAGCTGTATTAACCTATTTGTTCTGTTTCTTTACTATTTATCGCTTAAAATGAGTGAGTTTTGTGTTTTTTTGACTCACCTTGAAGACCATACATCCAATAACTTGCTGTGAATGAGTTAAGAATGGAGTCTTTGGTAGCTGACATTTCAGATTGATGAGTTGTACAAATTTACCATAGAATTGTACACAATTTCCTTTCTTCTTCTGCTCTAGTGGCTTGCCAAATATAAAACTCATAGCTGATATGTCATTGTCAAGCACTTGATGGCTGTTTGTGTTAGTGCATCGAATTTTGCAAGGTAACTCTAAAACATAGGTTGACTGTCTAATTGTCACTGAACATCAAAGTTAGGCCTCGCAATGGACCACTTGTTGTCTGACTCGAACTTGGTCTTAAGTTAGACAAGCCTAAGACAACTTAGTCCTGGTTTGGCATATTGCTTGGGAAAAGCTTCCTGGTAAGTGCGGACCATTTGCTTCTTTTGGTCTGCTCTCTGAGGCTTCACTAGTTTGGTGCTTTGGTTTGGTTAATCATGTAGAAGGCTGCTCTGTTTTTTGCTATGTTTGGTTTGGTGCTCATAAGATACTGGTATTGGTTTTCTAGGTTCATTTTGGAAACTCTTCAAACACTTAATATCTGACTGAACTAGTTCAGAGTACTGAGGACCACTTGAACTAATCCAAAATGTTGTATGCTAGTGATGCTGCATGGTCTGATTTAGAACTTCTTACACCCTTTTTTATAATCCAGGATTTTTTCCAATGCCTTGTCAGAGAGGGGCTTAGCACCCATGAGTTGTGACACTTTTTCTAGTTCAATCCCTTGGTGCTCTCACTAGGAGGCCATCATGGGGAAAACCATTCAACATAGTAAAAACTCGGAGCAGCTCTCCCGCACCTCTAGTGGTCACTACTGGCATCCCCACACCTTTGTATGAGGCCCACCACAATTTGCTCAAGTTACCCAAATAGTGGTGCTCATTAGCCCGAAAGCCACCTAGCAATGCAGCTTGTTACCTGAGCCACATACGAAAAAGGTCCCATAGGGTGGATTTGACACCAAATGTCACACAAATCAAGCCCACCACAAAGAAACCATTTTTTTGAGACTTCCAAGCACTTGTGGGACTCAATATTTTCCAGTGACAAGTGATCATATTGCTTCTTTGTGTTGATTTGGTATCGTGCCAATTTGATATGTATCTGGTATACATGCTTGTATGTGTTTCTCACAGAAAAAGGATTGAGTATTTTTAATGCCTCTTAAGTGCTTTCATTGGGGAGCTTATTGAAATCTGTGGAGCACTTGCGAAAAATACTTCTGTTCCGACAGTTCTTCAACCATTTAAATTAATAAATCCAGGAAACTAAATAAAGTTCTCCAACTTCCTGATCTCCTTTACAGTTTGATGCCTTGAAAGGAAAACTGCGGCATTTTAGCCTTATTCCAGCTGGTGGCGGCGGCATCCTCACTCATGCAGTGGCACATGTTGCTTCTTCAATAAAGGTAACTAGTCAGGGTAGTATGCCTTCTTAGATATTCCCATCTCAGTAAAGCTTTATAAACTTTAAATCACTAAGCATGGCAAGATTGTAGCTTTGTGCATCTGAATCTTAACCCATCTAAAATGGCATTATCTTTTTTATTTTTTTCACATCCAGATGAAGGAAGATGACACATCTGGAGAGGGTATTGAGTCTACCATCACTCAGGTCGAAGGCCTTTTATCTGAAGGGAAACTAGTTGAAGCAGCTGATACCTTAGAGGAAGGCGTCCGTGGCACCAGAGCAGAGGAAATTATAACTGGCTGGGTGACACAGGCACGGAACCGGGCCGTCACTGAGCAAGCACTCTCCCTTCTCCAATCATACGCTACAACTATCAGCCTTACCAACTGATTTTGATTGCTTTCTTTACCTAATCAATTTCCCCCATGGCCCTGACTATAGAGTCGATGCAAATGCTTTGATTTTCACCATGCTTCTGCCCATTTTGTTGGTGTTTATTTTTTTCCCCTACCCCCTCGCATTCTTATTCTATGAGCGGGAATGATTAGACAACTTCGTCTCAGTTGAGTTCCTTAAAAGGTAAAAAAACTGTTGTACACATTTGCAGTGTAGCTCCTGCACAAACACTGCAGAAAAGATTAAAAATCCCTTGAATAAAAGGTAATTTTCCATTTTGCCGGGATTGTCTAGTATCAGACGAGAATGCTGTTCAATTTTCGTGGAGTGAATGAAAGACATGGCTTTGCCCATTGCCTGTGATTGGATGTTTGGTTGCATGCGTTTGTACATTTTCGAGGCATGATTGGTTTGATTATTACTCGGGAGCTGTGCAGCCTGGTCAAGGAGTGCTTTATGATTCTTGATCAAAACAGCGCAAATAGTTGCAGATCATTTTCTGTCCAGTCCAGTTGGGCACCATCAGTCTACATTTAGCGGTGTTGGTGCAGCCGTCAAGTCAGTGTAGGAAATTCTTTTGTTTCCCTCGCCCTCATAATTGAACGCTAATCAATCCTTTGCCCCACGTTCTATCACCTGAAGTGACGTGATTAAGACTTGCATATTTCATGTCATACTAAAATCAGTATTTGCTGAAATTTAACGGGGTTAAAGTCACAGACGTATTGTTTTGTTTTGTTTTGTCTTGTTTTGTTTTTTGTTTTTTGTTTTTTTTTTTTAATACGGTATCTTGCTTGCATGCAGGATAGACACGATTTCATATTGTTTGGATCCAGTTGAAAATGCATGTCACATTCAGTTGCCAAAGTTAGCATGATAATCTGTTACCCTAAAAAGATAGAAGATGCCCATCTAATTAATCTTTCAACCGATGTCCTTTATCGCAATCTTTTCTTTTTGTATCATTTGTACCCTAGACAAGATACAAAGGATTTCATCTAACCTATTTCTTAAAAGCTTGAGTTTTTAGAAATATTAATTAGACCCTTAACATTTAAGCGTAAGAATATGCTTTACAGTTGGAAATTTGAGACGCATTGATATATATATTAAAATATAAATCAGGAATGCTACCAATAGTAATATGCTTTCGAACAATCTTAACCTTGGATTATATGATATTGGTAAAATTATTATGATTGAATTAATTATGATTTAAAAAAGAAAGAGATACTGTCTGCAATGAAAGCCGTTTAGAGTGGGTATCTTTTAGATTTGATGGGCCAAATTATAGTGATTGAATTAAATATTCCACTAGAGTGGTCATAAAAAGGGTATCTAGAACGAAGAAAGAGCCGTCAAGAACATCGAGGAGAATTGTGGATCTGATTTAACATATTCTTTAAGACCTGATTCTTTGGAAAAACTGATTAAACACTTGACCAAAAGCAGAAATTTAGAAACAAGGCAGGCAAAAACAGAAAAGAAGAAAGACAGTCAATAGCAGTTAGTTTTGTCTGTTGAGCCTTTTACAAGGCAGGCAGCCTTATCTTGAAATCATAGTGTGCACCTAGGGCAAATAAGACAGCATTTGCTGCTGCCTTTCCGTGGAATGCAGTTGTTTTCAATGCCGTGCCACTTTTGTCTGGCAACAGTCACGGCCGCAAGCGATTGACGGAAATGATTGCTGTGGAAGGGCACAAAGCACTTGGCCCCCTCCCTTAGTGTCCAAATGATTTTGGCCCCCTTTGAGAACGACTTAACACAGCCTTTGCACCTGCCCAGTTGTGGAGCTGATGTGAAGGATAGCCAACCTTTCCTACAACATCGGATTTCCAATCTTAGCTCCGCTTGCAATAATGCGTTGTGATGGTCTGTCGTCATAGCTTCAATCTGGTACGGCTGGCGGTCGGTAGGGTTCAAATGTTCTTGCTCCCTTGAATCCGATGGTGGGATTATCGTGTTCAAATGTTTTTCTATTTATTTTTATTCATTCTAAGCATCCTCTTTTTTATCTTCTAACATTATTTCTCATCAGCTTATAAGTAAAAAATGTACTTTTAACTGTCCAAGGACACCCAATTGGTCCATTGATTTTGCATTTTTTTGCACTTTGCTTAAAAATTGACAAAAAATTGTCCAAACCCAAGTTATTATGATTCCGTGGCCATCAAATCCATGTTTAATGCTCTCCACTCTGTTCCGTAGCTGGACATGCCATCAGCCACCATTTGGACGGTTTGGATTAATTCACGTCGTGGCACATGGCTATTAGAGATAGATGATAAGTCAACGAAGATTTCCATTAGCCAGATGCTTAGGAACGGCGAGGATTTCCTTACTTGCAACGGGTTGGCGAATGCGAGTGTTTGGCCTCCCGTGCACAGCATACTACGGGATGATTACTCCGCTGGCAAGCCCCCAACGCACAGCTGCACATGGTCAGCTAATTCCAGCCCCCCGAAATCCACGTGCACCAAAGTCTCATTTCCCTCAAGTGGGTCCCACTTTTAGGACCCACATGCGTGCGCAACCATGGAAATTTCAAGCCGTACATCGGCCTTTGTTGGGCTGAACAATACGGCAGCTAACATACATTTAGCGTCATCAATACTAGAATTAATCTTTCGTCCACCCTGATTTGAAATTTTCAGCTGAATATCTTCAAATCAGCGTCAATGCAGGTTGCAGTTGCTACCAAAACCTGTCAGATGAGATGTCTGGCAAGGAATATGCAGGAGAGAGGGTACATTTAATGGAAGAAGTAAGATTGGGATCGAAATTATTTGTGGGGTTATCTTTATCTAAGTTTTAAATAAGACATCCAAGTTCCCGTCCTCCCTCTGGCCTACCTCTTGTAGCTATACTTTGCGATATCTTGGTACGCATGCTACTATGGAAGAGAAAATCACGAACACCTTTTTCATTGATGTGGAACACATATATTATGCCATCATTAAATAATCCACTACAACCGTATTAATTTCTCCCATAAATAAAAGATGGGTCACGCTTGATTTTAGCATATGAGGAGGCTCAACAATGTTGTACAACATCACGCAAGCTCAAGTGGCTTGTTTCGCCTTCTCAGGCCCACCCAGAGTTTTAGACACGTTTACATCCACATGAACTATGGGTGATTACATTCAATGATTAAAGCAATTTCAAACCCGGACTTAGCTTGCTGCAATTGGGTGATTTATTTTGAACTAATTATATCAATCAACGTCATTAAGCGAATATCTTAGTCTGTATGGATGAGATGCCAGCTGAGAAAAACAGGGGTGGGTGGGTGGCGCCTTCGCTCCATTCCAAATTTCCAATGGCTTGGCTGCCTTAGCTCCTGCTTCTCATCTTTAGTTTCTATTTTATTACCGAGTATATCGTATCATGTATATATATATATATGTATAGAGAGAGAGTGAGAGTAGTATTTTCCATCGGATCCGTTCCTCAAAGAAATTGATGTCACTGACCCTAAAACAGGCAATGTTCAGCAATATTTATTAAAATGCGATGGATGAATTTCTCCTCCAGTTGGAAGGATAGGTAAAAAGGAGTGAACATATGGCAATAGTCTGACGGGCCTACAAAGACTTTCTAATAAACTATTTTCCCAAGCATTTCTTATTTGCAAAACCTTCGCCCCAAAATTTTGCAAATTGAATTGTTCATTCCAATAAAAAAAGTATTAGATTTCCCAAGAATTTCTTATTTGTAAAACCGTCCTCGATAAATGTGCAAATTGAATTATTCAATCCAACAACGAGATTAGTAATAAAGGAAAAATAAAATCCAATTCCAAGAATTCCAATGGGACAATTTGTGGAGCACCAAACTCAAGTGGTCCTAAATCCGACGCACCTATGCACCCGCACCGACGGCTGACGAGGATGAGTATTTTCGCGCGCGATTTACGCACAGACAACTAGACAAGGCATTCCCCTCGGCTCGGCTTGGCAGCTTTCGAGCGAAGCGGAGCCGAACCGAGCCGTAAACCATCGACCTCAAGGTGTCGGCAGTCATGACTCATGAGGAAGAAATGCAGAGTTCAGTTATCAGCTCTTGCAGCAGCGAAGCTGCGCTTCGGAAATATAAAAAAAGCAAGCCCGGCGTCTCTCTCTCTCTCTCTCTCTCTGCTGGGAGAATCCATGCCCTAAAAACTCCATTCCTCTACAAATCTCGAACCAGCACCTTCCGTAGGTATGGGATTTCCGGATATTCTATACTTCCTTATCGATTCTCGGAATGCTTACTGCAACTCACATTCTCTGGAATGTGGAGAGCGATTTCTCGTTGTTTTGAGTCTTCTATTTGGAATGCGATCGATTTTGCTGGATTTCTTTTTAATTTTGTTGAAAAGTGAGGAGATTTGACTGGGAAAGCTTCAATCATTTGCCGCATTTCAGTTTACTTCTAGAATTCTGTGCGGGACTGGTCGGATTCTGTTTGGTTTCATTGTGTTTTGAATTAAAAAAATCAAAAAAAAAGAAAACTTTGGCAGTTTCTAGGATTAGATTCTAACTCTTGCTATTGCTGGTGCGGATCTGATTGGGTGCTCTTTCTCTGCAATTTAGTCGTTATTTCAAATCTGTGGCACTTGATTTAATGAGGTTTAATTCATTTGTTTTGGTTTGGACCAAAAGTGCTGTTTTTGATGGCCTTTAGGCCTCGATTACTTGGATCTGTTTTTGCGTGTCATGTGAGTGGTCTACGTTGTGATTTCTTGTGTCGTTGGAAGATACTTCTCACTTGGAAATTGTTTGATGAATACGGTGAGCAGGGAGGGCGCAACGGTCTAGATTATTTATTTTTGAGGGAATTCGACCATCTGCAAAGCTGGCAACTACACTTGCGTGGAGATTTTCAAGCACTAATGGCAGCAGCCACAGAGCTAACGATCTGGTACATTACCTTTATACTAGATTCTAGTTTTGGCTGGTTAAAATTCTCTGCAACTGCAAATGAATGCATGTTGGTAGAGTACTCGATTAGTGGGTCCTGAATCGATTGGATCAAGAAAGCGGGAATTTAGTTTATTCCATCAATGCAGTTTGTAAAATGCCTTTGGTGTGAATGTGGATCTTGGGGCATCTCTTTTGCACCTCACTGATATTTTTCTTTATCTCTAGGAAGTTTTGAACTTTTTATACCATATTGCTTCTGCATTTCTCATGTACAAGTGATAGTGGACATTTTATCATGAAAGCTATTCCATGTTAAAATTCCTTCAGATGCTGTAGCACTCCAAAATTAATGCTTGTTACATATATCTAGATTATGCTGTCATAATACCTGTCATCTTTTTGTTTATATTTTGATTAAATATATTCTCATCACTAGGCATTACGACTATGACTCTTTCTCTTATTCAATTACAATTTATGATATAAAATGACACTGTTCATGTCAAATGCACGCTTTGTTTACAGGAATTGATTTATCAATGTGATTGAAATTGGCCTATGGAATTTTATAAATGCATTAGCAAAAAAAAAAAAATGTCCCCAATCACCACCACTGGTTAGGGGTGGGTTCCTTTCCTCACAGTCAAGAACTTTATGCCAGTTTTAATAAGGTAGTTCCTTTCAGTGTTGGATAGGTTTATTAGTTGATTTCTCAAACCTAAAACCATTGTCTAAAAGGTACAAAGGAGGCATAATCATTAGGGAAGATGAACAATGCCCATTGTGCTCAGTCTCTGCATTCCTGGAGTCCACCCTTGGTTTCCACTGTGAGCCTTGGCAATTGATAACCACAAATCAGCACCTTATCAATGATCATAGAGTTGAGTGACAGGTATGCAATTATGATTAGAATTTCCATCATAATTCTTCATGGATCAGTGATTTGTCATGCTTCATTTCTTTTGAATCTGTAACATGTTTTCCTTCAATAATGGATCTAGTCTTGGGAAAGTATGAATCAGTGTTCGTATTATCGATAAATACCTATTTATCGGTGACCCAGAAAAAAAATATTATCGTTTTAATCGGAGATATTATCATTTTTTCCAGGAACTTTATTGGTAAAATAGAAAAAAAATTAGAAAAATAGAGAAAAATTAAAAAAATTTCAGTAAAACTTTGTGATAAATTATGATAAATATAAACACACAATTTGGGTAAAAAATTGGATTAAAAAATCCACCATTATATGAATAATGAAGGTACACATGAGAAATGCACATAGGCTGACAGAAAGAGTGTAAATCTTAACAAGAAAAAATATTATATTAAACATTATATCTCATACTAAGTCACGGACATATAAAAAAAATAATACATGTTAGTGTTTTGAAAATTAAAACTAAACAACAACTCTTACCTTAATGCAAAGTAGAGTGCCGTGTAGGTTTCTCAAATTCATTGTTATTTTGTTGACATGGAGGCTCATATGTATATGGGAAAGGAAAGCTAAAAAGGGAATAAGAAGCCGATGATTCTACTCCACTGTCTGGCTAATCTGATGATGTATACCCATATGGTTGGATGTAATCTAAGGTCGAGTTGAGCTGAGATGGCTGATGTGATAAATTATTATAATTTCATCCATAATCATCTGACCATTCATATGGATATGAATGTGATAAAGGATTTGGCCCATAGGAAGACTCCTCTCTATTGCCACTTAAATCCACGGATGTCATGCTACTTGTAAGTGTGTTATCCTCAATTGGCTCTTTGCCCTTCCTAGTTCCAGACCTTCTTTCATATCGCCTGATTGGAGGGCGTGCTCCATGATCCTCATCTTGTATAGCATGTTGTGTACCCCTCTTTACAAGTAAATTGGCTAAGTAGCCTTTGAATCTGTGGGTATAATGAGCCATCTCCACCAATGCCATCCTCCTCCTCACCACCACCACCACCATCATCATCACCATCACCACTCTCGTTACCAGTATCATCGTCCCCACTCTTTGTTCTTGATGATGAAGAAGTACTCGATACTTGCTGAGACATTTGTGAGGCTCCCTTAACAGTCGACTGGGTCTAAGATCTAGTTAATGGATCAAATGCCTCTTCTGGGGTCCACTCTTGATGTAGCACCCCTTCTACATCTACACCCTGTGCACTGGCTTCTCGGGCAATAGCTTCTGTTGGCTCTCTATTTTGTCCATCTAGATCTTCTGATCATAGCAATTCATACAATGGATCTTCCCTAGTATCATCCTCCTCCAAGTGTGCATGTTGCCCAATCATCATCAGATCTAGAAGGTCATCGGACTCCTTATTTTCCTCTCGTAGTATCATCTCCCGTAGCCACATATTATAATGGCAGAAAACAAGCTTCTTGAGCTTTTCATACCCTAGTCTATTCCTTCTCTGGGTATGGATGAGAGAGAATGTACTCCAATTTCGCTCACATGGTGATGAAGACATCGTTCGACTTAGAATTCGAATTGCTAGTAGCCTGAGTGTCGGGGTATCCATGCCATATAAGTTTCACCATTCTCCTATAAGCAATTTAAGATTATGTATTAGTATTTGCAAATATTATATAAATATGCAAGTGTAAAATGTCATGAGGTTTAGAAACAATTATATATAGGGTAATCCTCATGACCGTGATTAAACGGCCATTGCATTTCTAAACATCCACTGTGCTTCATGAAAAACCATTAACTGTTGGAGTATTTAAAAGGATTAATCTTTTTTATTTATCACACTAAATAAGATAATGAAGTATATTCTGTGAACATCATAAGTAATTTACCTCGGTCCTAAAGTCACTCGTATTTGGTTGATCGAGAAATAACTTCTCAAAGACTTCAAACATCGCCTCATTTAACTCCATATCCGCCCTAAGACCACACTCATAGTGGTATTTTGGGTTCAAGAAATACGCTGCAATAATAAAATTGCAATTTAGACATAAGAGAAGAAGATACATAAGAGAAGACTACAATAATAAGATTGTAATTCATAAGACAAACTCACCAGTTGCATGTAATGGATGACGGAGCGTGTTCTTTCAGCGATCTTCTATGATGCCGATCACCCACTGCCCACAAATTGAAATGTCTCATACAAAGAGCCTATATTTGGATAAGTCTCATTATCAACCACTCTCAAGACTCTATATATGGGTTCTAAAATACACAACATCGATCGTACTTTATCCTAGAAGGAAGCTGTCATAACGATCCTCTCCACCTCCATCCCTTCCCTAGTGTATGCATATCTTGAATCGTGTTACACATCAGTATTGAATGTTGTATTGAGTGCTTGCTTGGCATTCCATAGACTATCTAATGCAATATAATTTGTGGCAAATCGAGTCTTGCCTGAATGTACAATCTCCCCTCTATAATCAGATGCCTCATGAAAAAGTGCCTTCACTCAACTGTGGTTGTAGATGAATTTGGTAATCTGTCGACCATTCTCTATCACACTATGAACAGTTGGTCGTCGACTAATATCCTCCAAGATGAGATCAATACAGTACGCCGTACAAGGATTTGTACAGCATGGATCATATTCTTGAAAGCTACAGTATTCGCTAATTGTAGAGGAATGATACCATAAATAAAGAATCTAGAGACATGAGTTCCAAGATTTTTTACACTATCTCTACCCTTCTCGTACATTTGAGCCATCTCTTTTGAAGCCCACCAGCCTGTTCATACAACTTTGGCTGTGATCCCCTCGCAGATGCTGTATTGCTTAAGAACTTCTTCAGTCCTCCCTTCTGTCTCCCTCCTTCATCTAACCTTCCTTGCCTGCTTCCTCCACCAACTTCTCTTGTAGAACCATGGAAACTAGATCTACCCCTCTCAAGCTTAATCGACTCCTCTCTAGCCCATTGATCTACCCTACTAGCCTCCATAGCCCACCTCATCTGCTCCCTCTCATCTCCGTCATCATCATCATTACCCTTATCAACATTGTGACAACCCAATTCGGCTGCAATCTCCTTCTCCTTTGCTTTCAAGCTCTTCTAGTAGTAGTACCCAATTGAATAGCCTCTCTCATAAGTGCCTTAACCTCTTTAGGAACCTTAGGACAATTTCTAACATTAGGACTACTCCAAGCCAAATGTTACCTCAGTCTTGTGATGCCCCCCGACTTCATAACTTGCTTACAATAATTGCATTCAGCTTCAAATAGGTTCCCTGGAACCGATTTTTCATGATCTCATGCTAAATCATTAGGCTTGGTCTTGCTGCCTTTACTCTCCTGGCCGCTCCTGTTTGTTGACATCTTCAAATTTTAACCTAAACACATCAGATTAAAACAAATTGATCATTCTTGAACATGCAAATCTTCACACTGTTTACATCCAACAATGTCTAAAATGGATTCTACACATTCAAAACCATTCAGAGATATATTTACAAATTTTAGGAAAACTTTTTATTTTTCACAATTATTTAAAAAATAATTTTTTAATAATCCGTGATAAATAAAAAATTATCACAAATATTTTTCTACTTATATTTATAATGCTATGATACTACTAGTGAATTAACACAACATATATAAATTTATATTTTATTTATTCAATAAAAATTATAATTAATATTAAAAATTAAAATTTTAAAAATAAAAAATCTGTTTTCATATGTTCCATAAATTATTGCTTAAAATACCTAGGTTTATATCTCTGATCATGATCTAAAGATTTCAAACATTATTTTTTTAAAGAAATAGCATTTAAGCTTTTCCCCCAAATTTCGTATTTTTTCAAAAAAAAGTATCTTTTGCTTAGAATTACTTGATTCAATAGATCTAACACCAAATCTGAGTTTTCATCCATAAATAATAATTAATCTTGGATGAATCAAACGATTTAGGGATTTTCCCCAGATCTCGTGTTCTTACCTAATCTGCCCAAATCTGACAAATCTGATGGTGCAAATCTGTTTAAATCAACACTTTAATACATAAAACATTGCAAACCGTTAATTTCAAACAAAAAACAACAACAAAAACAAGTCAAAAATCCATCTTTCATACCTTCACAATGTTGGGATGTTCGGATAGAAAAACCAGATTTAGATATTCAAAATGCTGTTTTTCAGGCACTTAATCACAAAAGGAGTTTTCGATTTTGCTTGTATTTGATGGGATTGAGGGTTTAGAGGAGAAAAAATTGGGTTTTGAATGGGTTTTGACTTCACAGCGTTCGAATGCTGCCACTATCGCCGAATTAATTTTATTGATCGATAAATAGATTTTATCGTTCAATTTATCGATAAATTGACGATAAGTCAATATTATCGATCGATTTATTGATAGTTCTGGGAAAAACTCGATATTATCGTTTTTAATGACGTTTTTTTATCGTTAATGCTTAAGATCGATATTATCAACGATAATATCGTTGATAATATCGATAATGGGTTCAGTGGTATGGATGATCGTAACAATTAAGTTTCTGCTTTGTGGTCAATGTAGGATGTGAAGTGTAAACCAATTTTTGTTGCCATTGTCTCATGTCATTCTATCTGTTTCTGCTGATCACAGGAAAGAAATATGGAGGCCAAGGCCCATGATGCTGACCCTCCAACTCCAAATTCAGTAACGAAGATGGGTTTGAGGTGTGTTCAGATTCTTTAGGTTGCTATTGGTCAAAGAATTAAGTTGATGTGTCCAGAATTTGGTTTATTCAGCTCTAAAATTTTGAACTTAATCATTCAAGCATTTGGAAAATGGGAAGAGGGGTGGAAAAGAGGAGGAAAAAAAAGGGATCTTGAAAAATGGAGGAAAAGAAAGGGAATGATGTGATGTGATAGGGGGGCAATGATTAGAGATAAAGAAAATAAAGATGAAATAAATAGGCTTTTTGTATAAAAAAATTGGTAGATAATGATAGAAAAGATAAGTATTAATGAGAAAAAAGTTGACTTGTTTAGTAGTTACAGTGCCATGTCATATGGAAAGGGGTTAAAAACAGGTTAGAAAAGGATGTAAAATATTTGCACTCCTTTTTCCTCTTACCAAATGCATCCATAGTGTTAATTAGTTATTTCAGCATCTTCAAATGATTTGATTCAAGTTTTATCTGCAGGGACCATGGCAGCATGGAGGATCCAGATGGGACATTGGCAAGTGTTGCTCAATGCATTGAGCAGTTACGTCGTAGTTCTTCAACTGCACAAGAGAAAGAGAGCTCTTTGAAGCAGTTGTTGGACCTCATCGAGACTCGCGAGAATGCCTTCAGTGCGGTTGGGTCACACTCACAGGCAGTTCCAATACTTGTTTCCCTACTTAGGTCAGGATCACTTCCTATAAAGATGCAGGCTGCTACCGTTTTGGGGTCACTTTGCAAGGAGGATGAACTAAGAGTAAAGGTGTTGCTTGGTGGTTGCATTCCACCCTTGCTAGGCCTCCTCAAATGCAACTCCGCAGAAGGTCAACTTGCAGCAGCTAAAGCTATCTATGCTGTTTCTCAGGGTGGGGCTCGGGATAATGTTGGGTCAAAGATTTTTTCAACAGAAGGAGTTGTTCCTGTATTATGGGAGCAGCTGCAGAAGGGGCTCAAGGATGAAAATGTTATCGATGATCTGTTGACTGGAGCATTGAGAAACCTGTCTGGCAGCACTGAAGTTTTTTGGACTGCAACGATGGCAGTTGTAGGAGTTGACATAGTTGTGAAGTTGCTTGCTTCTAAACAGTCAAGTACTAAAGCAAATGTTTGCTTCCTTCTTTCTTTTATGATGATGGAAGATTCGGCTGTTTGCTCAAGGGTCCTAGCTGAAGATGCTACAAGGCAACTCCTCAAGCTACTGCCTCCTGGTAATGAAATCTCTGTTAGAGCAGAGGCTGCGGGAGCTCTTAAATCTCTTTCTGCACAGTGTAAAGAAGCCAGGCAAGCGATAGCAAGTTCAAACGGGATCCCAATTTTGATAAATGCTACAATAGCTCCATCAAAGGAGTTCATGAAAGGGGAGCATGCCCAAGCACTACAGGAAAATGCAATGTGTGCTTTGGCAAATATCTCAGGTGGTTTATCTTTTGTCATATCAAGCCTTGGTGAAAGCCTTGAATCTTGCACTTCATCTTCACAGATTGCTGACACATTAGGGGCCTTAGCTTCAGCCCTGATGATCTATGATAGCAAAGAAGAATCTATCAGAGCATCAGATCCTCTAATTATTGAGCAGATATTGCTGAAGCAGTTTAAACTGCAAGTACCATCTCTGGTACAAGAACGCACAATAGAAGCCCTGGCCAGCCTGTATGGTAATGCTACTCTTTCAAGTAGGTTAAATAATTCCGATTCCAAACGCTTGCTTGTTGGCTTGATCACAATGGCTGCAAATGAGGTACAGGAAGAGCTGCTAAGGTCCCTGCTCATACTTTGCAAGAATGAAGGTAGTCTATGGCATGCACTACAAGGTCGACAAGGGGTTCAGTTGTTAATATCTCTTCTTGGACTTTCATCAGAGCAGCAGCAGGAGTGTGCAGTTGCACTACTCTGCATCTTATCAAATGAAAATGATGAAAGTAAATGGGCTATCACTGCTGCAGGGGGTATACCACCACTGGTTCAAATTCTAGAAACAGGATCTGTGAAAGCAAAGGAAGATTCTGCGACAATCCTTGGCAACCTCTCCAACCACAGTGAAGACATAAGGGCATGTGTTGAAAGTGCTGATGCTGTTCCGGCTTTATTATGGCTTCTGAAAAATGGCAGTGAGAATGGGAAAGAGATTGCAGCAAAGACATTGAATCATCTTATCCATAAATCCGATACAGGGACCATCAGCCAACTTACTGCTTTACTAACCAGTGACCTTCCTGAATCTAAAGTTTTTGTTTTGGATGCACTTAGAAGTCTACTTTCTGTTGCACCTCTTAGTGATATATTGCGTGAAGGAAGTGCTGCCAATGATGCCATCGAGACTATCATAAAAATTCTGAGCTCCACAAGGGAAGAAACTCAAGCAAAGTCAGCTTCAGTTCTTGCAGAACTATTTGTGAAACGGAAGGATTTGCGTGAAACTAATATTTCTGTCAAGGCTCTCACTGCATCCATGAAGCTGCTCAGCGTGGATTCTAAGAGGATTTTAGTGGAATCTTCCTTCTGCCTTGCTGCAATTTTCCTTTCGATTAAACAAAACCAGGATGTAGCTGCTTTTGCTAAAGATGCATTTGCTTCATTAGTTATGCTTTCTAATTCAACAGTTCTAGAAGTTGCAGAACAGGCAATAAGGGCATTGGCTAATCTTCTTCTAGATGGTGAAATATTGGCTCAAGCATTTCCTGAAGAGATTATTTTGCCAGCGACAAGGGTTTTGCGAGAAGGCACTATTGATGGAAGGACTCATGCAGCAGCAGCAATCGCTCGTCTTCTTCACTGTCGCTCAGTTGACGATACAGTATCTGACAGTGTAAATCGTGCTGGCACGGTGCTTGAACTAGTCTCTGTTCTAGAGTCAGCTAGCACTGAAGCTGCTGCCACATCAGAAGCACTTGATGCACTTGCATTGTTGTCATGGTCAAAAGGAACTAGTGGGCATGTCAAACCTTCATGGGTTGTTCTTGCTGAATATCCCCACACAATACTCCCACTAGTTTCATGTTTGGCTGCTGGTACACCCTTGCTGCAGGACAAAGCTATAGAGATTCTATCTCGGCTCTGTCGAGACCAGTCTATTGTTCTCGGAGGCACAATAGCAAGCATGCCTGGTTGTGTTTCATCCATTGCAAGACGAGTGATTGGGTCTAGCCACATGAAAGTCAAGGTTGGGGGTAGTGCACTTCTTATTTGTGCTGTGAATGAGCATCACCGTGAAGTAGTAGAAGATCTGAATGAATCAAATTCATATACCTATCTCATTCAGTCTCTCGTCGAAATGCTCATTTTGGCCAATTCACACTCGTCTGCAGACGACTGGGACAAGGACATCAGGGAGATAATCATATACAGACATGCAAAAGAGAAAAAAAGCAATGAACCTGAAAGAAGCACAGGGTTCATTTTAGGAGATACTGCATCCACATGGCTTCTTTCTAAACTTGCTTGTCATGATAACAAAAATAGAGCTATAATTATGGATGTTGGGGCTGTTGAAGCTCTTACTGAGAGGATTTCTTTAAATGTAGCACAAGCTATGCAGGTATTTGACATGAACTTTTTAATGGATAATTATCAATTTGGTAGTGCAACAGGCATCTGCAGCTCTGATTTATGGAACATGTTTTCTTATCTTTTTTCAGGATTGGTTTCCAGTTTTCATTAACAGTTTCTACTTTCCCTTTTAGCATGTTGATTCATTAAGCTGGAGTAGTTGATTAATGATTGCTGTGAACATGATCAACATCTTATTCCAACAATTTGGTGTCAGCTTCATGCTTCTTCTAGCTCTGTTTTTCTCTATTAAATGAAGATGAAAAACTATTGTTTGAAATAGCAGTTGGGAAGGGATACTTCTCCATTCTTGTTGTTTGTCCCACCTTAGTGTAGTGATTCACTTCTTATACCTTCCAAGATAGAGATGATCATCTAAGTTTTTATTCATTTCTGTTGACATATAGAGCTTCCAGCTAAATGCTGTATCTAGTTCTTCTCATTATTTTAAAGCCTTCTCTTACTTCTTCACGGATGCAACTGTTGCAGAGTGATTCTAAAGAAGATGGCATCACATGGGTTTGTGCTTTGCTCCTTGCGGTTTTGTTTCAAGACAGGGATATCATACGGGCAAATGCAACCATGCAATCAATTTCTGTACTTTCAAACTTTTTGAAGTCAGAACAGCCAGCAGACAGATATTTTGCAGCACAGGCATTGGCCAGTCTTGTTTGTAATGGTAGCAGAGGAACATTGCTGGCTGTTGCTAATTCAGGGGCTGCTGGTGGGCTTATACCCTTGCTTGGATGTGCTGATTCTGATATATCTGATCTCTTGGAACTTTCTGATGAGTTTGCTTTGGTGCGGTATCCTGAGCAAGTTGCTTTAGAGAGATTGTTCAGAGTTGATGACATTAGAGTTGGTGCAACTTCCCGGAAAGCTATTCCCGCGCTTGTTGATTTGCTGAAGCCAATTCCAGATCGACCTGGTGCACCTTTTTTGGCCCTCGGATTTTTGACACAGCTTGCAAGAGATAGCCCCTCGAACAAGCTCGTAATGGTAGAAGCAGGGGCTTTGGAAGCATTAACCAAGTATCTTTCACTCGGTCCACAGGATGCAACAGAAGAAGCAGCAACGGATTTACTCGGTGTTCTGTTCAACAGTGCTGAAATACGGCGCCATGAGTCTGCATATGGTGCTGTAAATCAGTTAGTAGCAGTTTTACGTCTAGGTGGAAGGAATTCTAGGTATAGTGCAGCTAAAGCATTGGAGAGCTTGTTTTCAGCAGACCACATCAGGAATGGAGAAACAGCTCGACAGGCTGTGCAACCACTTGTGGAAATTCTTAACACTGGTTTGGAGAGGGAGCAACATGCTGCTATTGCCGCTTTAGTCAGGTTACTGTGCGAAAGTCCATCAAGGGCCCTGGCTGTTGCAGATGTTGAAATGAATGCAATTGATGTCCTTTGCCGTGTTCTTTCCTCAAACTGTTCAATGGATTTGAAGGGAGATGCTGCAGAGTTATGCTGTGTACTTTTTGGAAATACAAGAATTAGGTCTACGATGGCTGCTGCTCGTTGTGTCGAGCCTCTTGTGTCTCTACTTGTCAGTGAGTTTAGCCCTGCTCAGCACTCTGTGGTCCGTGCCTTGGATAAACTACTGGATGATGAGCAACTAGCAGATCTAGTTGCTGCACATGGTGCTGTTATTCCTCTTGTTGGGCTTTTGTTTGGTAGAAACTACATACTTCATGAGGCTGTTTCAAGAGCATTGGTGAAGTTAGGAAAAGACAGGCCAGCTTGCAAGATGGACATGGTAAAAGCTGGTGTCATTGAGAGTATACTGGATATTCTCCATGAGGCACCTGATTTTCTTTGTGCTGTATTTGCAGAGTTGCTCCGGATATTAACCAACAATACCAATATTGCTAAGAGTTCATCTGCAGCCAATGTGGTTGAGCCTCTTTTCATGTTGCTAACGCGACCTGAATTTGGTTCAGATGGGCAGCATAGTGCCTTGCAGGTTCTTGTTAACATTTTGGAACATCCCCAGTGTCGAGCTGAGCATAGTCTAACACCTCACCGGGCTATTGAACCTCTTATTGGTTTACTGGATTCACCAACTCCAGCAGTCCAACAATTGGCTGCTGAACTTCTTTCCCATCTCCTTTCTGAGGAACACCTTCAGAAGGATGAAATCACACAACATGTAGTTGGCCCCCTAATTCAAGTTCTAGGGTCTGGAGTACAGATTCTACAGCAGAGAGCGATAAAAGCCCTGGTTAGCATTTCGTTAACTTGGCCCAGTGCAATTGCAAAAGAAGGAGGTGTCAGTGAGCTGTCTAGGGTGATATTGCAGGCTGACCCTCCACTCCCTCATGCACTGTGGGAATCAGCAGCTTCCATTTTGTCAGGTGTTTTGCAGTTCAGCTCTGAATTTTATTTGGAGGTACCTATTGCAGTGCTTGTACGATTGCTTCGTTCTGGGACAGAAAGTACCGTTGTTGGTGCACTGAATGCACTTCTTGTGTTGGAAAGTGATGATGCAGCCAGTGCTGAGGCAATGGCTGAAAGTGGGGCCATAGAGGCACTTCTGGAACTGCTCAGGTGTCACCAATGTGAGGATGCTGCAGCAAGATTGCTTGAAGTGTTGTTGAACAATGTGAAGATCAGGGAAACCAAAGCTGCCAAGTCTGCAATTTCCCCATTATCTCAATACCTTCTTGATCCACAAACCCAAGCTCAACAGGCACGGTTGCTAGCAGCACTGGCTTTAGGTGATATTTTCCAGAATGAAGGACTTGCTCGAAGTGCAGATGCTGTCTTAGCATGTAGGGCTCTGGTAAATCTGCTTGAGGATCAACCAACAGAAGAAATGAAAGTGGTGGCAATTTGTGCCTTGCAAAATCTTGTGATGTGCAGCCGGTCAAATAAAAGAGCAGTTGCTGAGGCTGGTGGAATTCAAGTAGTACTGGACCTCATTGGTTCTAGTGATCCAGATACATCAGTTCAAGCAGCCATGTTTATTAAACTTCTTTTCTCTAACCATACTGTTCAGGAATATGCTTCCAGTGAAACGGTGAGAGTTTTAACAGGTATGTTACAGCTGCTATTCTTACTGCTGGTGCCATCAATATCTTTGTTTTCTTTTATACATTTAGTTTTGTATTTTGAGTTTAGCAATCGTATTTCAATCATTATACTTTTGCTTGCATGCTTGTTTGTCTTTGTCTGCATGTTGCCCCTTAAGCTGTGAAAGTCCATTTGAGTGGATGCCACTCTCAAAGGATGTGTTAAACATCTTAATCAGTGTCCTAGCAACATTGACTTTTGTTTGGAGTGGATGTCAATCTCAAAGGATGTGTTAAACATCTTAGCCAATGTCCTAGCGACATTGACTTTTGATTGGAGACCATCGCTGATCAAGGTGCTTTTTGCTGTTCTTTTGAGCTGCATGATTTTCTGCTTTGATTTGTTAGTCATTTATCCAATGTTCGGGTGGTTCTTGGTACCTGACACATCAAAGTTATCAATTTTAAATGCACTGCAAATATTAGTTCACTACAAATGTCAAATAATGAAGAAAAAAATTACTATACTCATCAAAGTTGTCAATTTTAAATGCACTGCAAATACTAGTTCACTAAAAATGTCAAATAATTGAAGAAAAATTTGTGACTAGTGATGTCGGCAAACTAGACGATAGGTTTTGTTGGGATATCATTTGATGATATTTTTTTCTGAGGTAACAAGTGCATCCCAACTTCTGGCCCAACTTAGGTGGGAAACAGCTTTTGATGATGATGTAGCAAGTGGATCCCAACTGTTCTATGTGGGATCTGGGTTGTTAATTTTGGGGGAGTTTCTCAATACATAGATAATAAGGAACCATAAATTTTCCCATTTTCTTTCATGCTTTTTTGGGAGGCATCTGCATGACAGTGTAAAATTATGTGGCATCTGCAGGCTCCCTTGGCTTCCTGAATTTTTGTTCCAGTTTCCTTTTAAGTGAAGCCTATATGTGTTTGTTTTGCTGCATTTCTATTTTTGTCAATGGTAAAAGAGCTTGTGTCTAAAATGGTTGAGCAAGAGCCTTCTCTCTAATTCTGTGCATTGCATTGATAATGTGCTCCATCCATTTTTTTTGTTTTGCAGCTGCCATTGAAAAGGATTTATGGGCCAATGGAAGCTTGAATGAAGAATACCTAAAAGCTCTTAATGTTTTATTTAACAATTTCCCTCGTTTGAGGGCTACAGAACCAGCTACACTTTGCATTCCACACCTAGTTACAGCCCTAAGATCTGGCTCAGAGATGACCCAAGAAGCCACTTTGGATTCACTGTATCTTCTAAGGCAAGCTTGGTCAGCATGTCCGGCTGAAATCTTTAAGGCTCAATCTGTTGCTACTGCAGAGGCTATTCCGTTGCTGCAATATTTGATTCAGTCTGGGCCACCTCGGTTCCAGGAGAAGGCAGAACAACTTCTTCAATGTTTGCCAGGAACATTAATGGTAATTATAAAACGGGGGAATAATTTGAAGCAGTCTGTGGGAAACCCGAGTGCCTACTGCAAGCTTACACTTGGCAACACTCCAACTAGGCAAACTAAGGTAAGGGCCACAAGGCATGGTAACCTTTCCTATTTTTATTTTGTTTTCTCATAGAGCAAAGGTGGAGTCAGTGATGCCTCTATTTGGAGAATATCACGTGCCTTTGTTTTGTTTTGTTTTTTCTTTTATGCACTGTGGTGATACCTTGTAACTTGTCAAAACCATTGACCACACCAGCTATGGTTAGTCTCTTGAGTGTTGATGTCGGGGAGCTATTTGCATCTGAAACAATGAAACTAATCTGCATCAATTTTGTTTCCAACATTCACCGACAAGAGCTTGGCGCCAGCACCATTGTCATTAGTTCCCTTGGAGCTCTGCAAAGTCCAAACCTTATTTTGGGAGTGGTCACGGGACCAAATGCTTTGAGTTTGGAGGGTTTCGTCCCACTAAGTGGCAGCATAAATGATGATGTGGATCCCTCATCAGTTCTTGTGTAGGCAAGAATTTGATTTATTTGGAAATTGCTCGTGCAAACATTTTGTAAGAATGATGTTAGCAATGCATCTAGTTTGTCTCTTCTCAGTTACTCTCTTCCTTTGCAGTATCATTGAAGGACAATTTATGCTTACCTAATTTTTTATCACGCAAGATTGGGATGTTCATGCTTTCCCTTGCTAAATCTTACAGAAATATTTTCATTAGAAAGCAGTTCCTCACTCGTGCACAAGGCTCCAAATATATTATCTTCCTTCTGATATTTGTCATCGTGACAGTAGAGTTTGGTTTTGGTGCTAAGCTAGGGTTCTGAAATGGGTATTCCATGGGCCCTGGTTGACGAAGGCACTAACTAGAACTAGCCTGCGTTTGGCTGAAACATAAGACACCAATTGTGCAATCGACATATGTTCTGTGTATCTTGTCATTTTAGCTGTTCTGCTGATGGTAGTGGCAATCTATTAACAGAGTACTAGCTTGTGCAAGAACTTTCCTTTAAAATATGACATGAGAAAATATATATATTTCCATAAAATGAAATATTGATTCATTGGTTTGGGGAAAATGCTATAAAGTTGCCAGAGTTAAGTATTGGAATAATGTCCTCTTCGTAGGAGGGTTTGAATCATAGGGCAGTAGACAGAAATGAATTCAAAAGATGTGGTCTGTGTGTTTCCTTTTATCTTTTGTCTAAATAGCTACTGCTGCTTTGAATTTTATGCTTTACCAGTATGCTTCTTAAGAGTATTTCATCTGTCATTCGTTTTCTCCTTAGGTAGTGTCAACCGGTCCTTCTCCTGAATGGGATGAAGGCTTTGCATGGGCCTTCGACGGTCCTCCCAAAGGCCAAAAGCTTCATATCTCTTGCAAGAATAAGAGTAAACTTGGAAAAGTATGTTTTATCGAAACCTAATATCTCTGAAATTCTTATTTTAACTGAATTGAACCTGATACCATATTTTCATGTGATGCCAGAGCTCATTCGGGAAAGTGACAATCCAGATCGACAGGGTTGTTATGCTTGGAGCAGTCTCTGGAGAGTACACACTGCTGCCTGTGAGCAAAAGTGGACCATCTAGGAATCTGGAAATTGAATTCCAGTGGTCAAATAAATGACAAGCTCCAAAGAGGCAAGCAGTCTAATGATTCTTGTTGTAATTGTAAACATGAAATTGGGGAAAATGTATTTTCTATTTATTTATATTCCTGTTTTAATGTACAGAAATCAGGTAGAGATTGATTTTTATAGATTTGTTTTTTGCAGTCATAAAAATGGCATCAAGTCATTGGTTATTCTTTAATTAATATTCTTGTTGTTTCTTCTGTTTCTCCATTGAGTGTTGAAGGAATTGTAGCTTGTACCTTCTACCTTTCTTTTTCATTTTGTGGGTTTATCAAACTTGACAGGAATATTGATAGTTGGGTTTCTTGCACACAGTTTTATTGCCAGAATTTTGAATTGCTTTGGTCCGTTTACTGTAATGAACTTCTCAAGTTTGAAGACTTTGTGATATGGAGTTTTGATGGGATTTGCTTCAGATCATGAAGTAATTCCGCATTTCACATCAAAGTCACCTGAATTAACAATCCAAATTTATACCAGGCTGATTTGGGTACGTGTGGTAGATGATCGATCGGAGAAGCATGAATGATTTGGGAAAAGAAAATCGTTGTTAAGTCAGAGGTTATTACGGTGCCGTCCAAATCTCAAACAGCTCTTTCTTTCATGTGCCTGATTGCGGACAATAATAAAAGCTTCCTAGGGGTAGACTAGGTGGTAGCGACTGATAACAGTAGAACTGTTTTTTTTTTTTATCTTTTATTTTATTTTAACTTGAGAAAATATCAAGGGAGGAGCCACATTCCTATGGTAATTCTGCTCTGCCAATTCCGAACATGCAAGCTCTGGACAGGGGTAAAAGATTGGGAATGTAGAAGGAAATTGTGAAAGAGATTAAGTGGTATTAGTACAATAAGGGTGGTGCCAATTAAAAAAAAATAAAGACAAAATAAATAATTTTTTGGAAGAAAATATAGGAGCTGATAAATGAAAACATAGATAATAAAGATAAAAAATATAATTATTAGATATAATAAATACCACATCGCCGAAAAGGGGGGAGTTTTTTCGTCTACACGAAACCAGCTACCATATTGATATTTGGTATGGGCCATTTTCATGCGACTTGTATTGCTTGATTTTCCACTGGTTAATTTTGGATCGCTGCACTTGTGTGAGAGAAGATTCATGGTAGTTTTCTTAATAGACTGAACCAGTAAGTGACTATAAATCACTGGAATCTAGCTTTTGAGGAGCCGAACGCAATTATTGGTGTCACAAATAATTGGCAAATTTCGGTACCTGTCCTTTTTATTATTTCGTGGTGCTTTTTTTTTCTTCTTCTTCTTCTTTTTTTCGCTCCCTTTTTAACCTTTCATGTGCCACGAATCTCGCCCACTTGTTTCGTTTCGGGAGGGGTGTGTTTCGATGGGGACAGGAGGAGACTCCAATCGAGACACAGGTGTCTGGAGTTGAATATACAAGAATTTACTTGCATATTAGAGGGACCAAGTTCCAAGCGAAAACAACGATAAACTCAAGGACACCATCATCTCATGAGATGATGGTATGAGACCAAAAAATGGGGACATCGTTTTTTCTCTTATTCCTCTTAAAATGGTTTCAAGTAATTTGCATGTACTTGCCGTTGAAGTCTGTTGATGCTGTTTATGTACCTCTTTGGTTTTGATATTTCCATTCCGGCCCTTAAAGTTAAGATCTTCCAAATATTCTAAACATGCCCCTTTCGTCGGCTTCTGTTGGAAGTAATCATAGATGAATAGTATGCATTTACAATCATCCCCGGTCAAAATGAGTAGTGCGAGCCAAGAGAGGGCAAATACACGATCAACTAACAAACGAACAGACGCAAGTTACTCCCTAATGGTTTATGTCGTGTGGCTTATCAATGAAAATATTGTAGTTATCCATGAAAAACGAAAGAAGGGAGAACGACAAAGACCATCTGATTGATGGAATGCTATCGTGATGGCTGGCTGGCATGGAAGACAGTGATGGACGCATTCCAGAAAGTTGAGCCAAACCCATGGACGACTGACTTTTATAAAGGAGAGAAATGAAAAGCAGCTTAGCTACTGGTGATGATGATAGGCCGTCTTCTTCTATGTATATTTGTTTGTCTGGTTGCTGCCATGTGTACCATCTTTTAGGCAGTTGGTAGCCATTGCTGCCAACTCATAGAAAGGAAGGAATATTTGGTCTCCCTGACAACGTCATGGATCATTAATCTGCAAAGGTGTTTCATTACTCTCCCTCTTTATGGTAAATACTCTCTACAGGCCAAACTCTACCAAAGTGAATTGGTACAATTTTCCAATTTGGATCTCATTTTCATAATTCTATAAATCTAACTCTATCATTAATCTTATCATCATCTATTTAGCTGGAGCTTTAAAGGTTATTTCAATCTAAAACTTACTTTAATCATCAAATTAAAATTAATTTAAGAATAAATTTCAACCTATAAAAATTGTTTGAACATGTAAAAGGGCTCATATATTTTTAATGAAATATCTAAACCTTCTAAAATGTTTATCCTATTTATAATATTAATTTCATAGGATTTTATAATATTTCACTTCATGAGTGAATAGATCTAAGTAAAATTTGAATTATATATATGCTCTACAAAATTGAATTTGTATAATCTTCAAATTTGGGCCTATCTTGATGATTTTATAAAATTTATTCTGATTATTATATTTATTATTATATATTTAATAAATATATTAAAAATTATTTTAATCATTATTTCAATTATAATTTTATAATATATATAATGATTTTCTAAGCTAGAGATCACTTAGTAACGATGCCCACGTGGACAGCTATACATGTTAGCCACATGCCAAACCTATGGTTGTAGGTCGAATTGCACGTGACACCCCAGTATCCATATATCATCGTGGAGTTCGGATCACCTACGATCAATGTTTAAGAAACCAGACTAGTCGATTTGCAGTTCGGAGCACCAACTCGTTGAGGCCGATCACCGATTTTTCTCTTTTTTAATATAAAAAAATAAAAAAATAAGTAAAATATACTTACATTAAATTAAATATGCTTTAAATATATTTATTTAAATTTTATACTTAATAATTGATGAAATTATTAATAACTAATTATAATTATAATTATTTATTATAATTATATCATGCTGACATCACTGGCTTAACCCAGTTCGCTCCATCGATTGAACTAGAATCAGACATTTAAACTATTCAACTTCCGATCCAATTTTCTAAACATTACTTGTGATGCCTCTGTTCTCCTACATGTAATGTGTGGGAAGGGGATCCCACATGCAACACATGGGAGACAGGAGTCAGAGCACTTATCAAGCACAAATTTATTTGTTTTATTTTTTTTTTTGTGAAAGGCATAGGCTATCATTCATCACCATCTTCACCCTTGAGAAATAGAAGAGTGAGCGGGAGAGAGAACGGAATAGAAGTGAAGAGGGGAGGTGTTGTTGCTGTAGAAGCGCTGTGATCAAGAGGAGAAAAGATCTCAAATCTTCATGGGTCATCACAGAAGTAAGTGGATAGATAGACCCCTTATTATCTTGCAAAAATTTTAGATCTATAAAGTTTGTGTATATATGCTACTGTTTACATTATTTCAAAAAATATGGATGTCTATTATATGCAAGAATCGAGCTCAAATTAGGGGGATGAATGGAAGTGTATTGTACATGGTAGATGGATGAAAACCAATTTATAAAATTTTCAAGCAAATAAAAACTTTAAATGTTTGAGTTATTTGCAAGGCTTGGATTGTGAATCTGATCCTTTAATGTGTTTGTCACACATGCATTTAAGTATTATGTAAATTTTATGAATTTTGAATGAGAAACCATTATTTATTTAATGATAGATTTTTGTACATTGAAAATAAAATTATATTATTATTTTATATAAATGAAGAAATTAAATATGACATATAGGTCTTAAAATGAAGCTCTCTCCAAGTAGAATACGTCATAAGGTCTGGATTTATGAAATGATGTATAAGCAAAAATTAGAAAAAAAAGGAAAGGGGGACAGTCAAACCCACATACACGTATATGTTAAAAATAGGTTTTTGCTATGATAATTATTTTCAAGATTTGAACAATTGAATATGTTTTAATTAATGGTATTACCTTACGGTAGAAATCTGGAATAGGAACGACTTCATTTGATTCGTTAAATCTCCTAAGTTATGAAAAATATAGAATTCATTAAATCTTGAATTTTTGGGTCATAGATCACTTGTGGACCACAATAGATGATCGGAATATCTCATAAAAATTTTAGAAACAAAATTTCAAGGTTTTATTATTTTAAAAATACCAAAAAAGAGATTTTAATAAATAAATAAATAAAATATAAAGGACGAAGTGCCTATGGCTAGTAATGTGGAAATGGAGATGGGTTAGCCCAACATTGTAGCATTAGGATAGCCCATCCAAGCCATAACTGGGCTCCAGCCCTAGTGCTAGTATTAGGCTTCAGCCCGGCGCCAGCACCAGGTCGAGCCAGGCAGGCCAAGGCCCAAGTTGAAGCCCATCTAAGCGACGATAGTGTGGCATTCGGCGGTGAGGGTCCAATGGGCCAAGCCCGGACGGCAGCCGGTGAGACGAATGGACAGGAGAGATGAGTTTGTAATTTTGGGAACCATCTGATCTTGATTCGGAAGATTAAGTAGTCAATTTTGGAGATTTTTGATGTTTTGGATCCAATGGAAGAGTCATATTGTCCAAAAACTAATCATATTATGTGAGATTGAATGGTCAGATTTGATTTATCGATTTCAGGACCCCACGATCATTGATTTAAATGATTAGACAATGATCTTAAAGTTTTTGGACATTCTAGATCTAATGAAAATGTCAGATTATCCAAAAGATGACTAGATCATATAAGATCGAATAATTAGATTTGATTTATTGATTTCTAAACCCCATGATCACTGATTTGAATGACCAAATTATTCATCTTGAGATTTTTGAAAGTTCTGGGTCTAATGGAAGGGTCAGATTACTAAAATAATGTTTAGATCATGCATTTTTTGTTGGACAGATAAGAAAGAAGGGGATTTAAGGTGTAAATTGATGTTGATTCACTAATCTAGACTGGTTATGGTCTAAGATAGATTTATTATTATTATTATCCAATAAATTGCATATAATTAATTTTGCTACCAATGAAGCTCATTGGTTGAGCTGCCTTCTTAATGGGCTAGCCGGGTGGCCTTGTGCGCATAGAAGAATATTGGCTTATTTTGTTGGCGGCACTGCCAGTTGAGCTCGTCGGTTGAATTGTCATATAAATGGGCTGGCCTAGGTAGCTTGGAGTATATAGTACCAAGTGAGATTTTCATATTGGTAATAGAGTTGCCTTAAGCTAGCCTAGAATATGATGTGTACTAATAATGACACATAATGTGGACTATTTTTGATACACGTGCTAATTTCATCTATTCTACTTAATGAGTTATGATTCGCTCCTTCTTAAATTCATTTTTTTCAGAGAATGCAACACAAATAGTGCATTAGTTCGTAGTACAAGGGGTAGATGATGCTGAATGTCATTCAAAATAAATGTTAAGGACAATTTATGTCTATTATTGTTGTTGAATTAACAAACATTATTATCTATTAAGATTTTCTTTTTATTTATAGTTATTTATACGATTGTGTATTATCTTAAGTGTGATAGATCTAGAAAGAATTCACCATCAGTTTAAAAATATCATTTATTTATATTATTTTTGGGTCGAGATGCGACATCACCTGACGTGTAGCACTAGTAAAATACTAGTGCTACCAATTGAAAAACGCGATGTCATTAATATCACGTGCGTAAGATAAGCAGTATGAGATATTCATAGGATGCGAAGGTGTTTGAGTTAAACACAAGTTTAATGGGATTGTGAATTTTACAATTATGACCAAATTAAATTTTTTAATACTCTTTATATATTTATATATAATTTACTAAAATTAATAAAAATTATCATATTGTCATGCTTTTCAAGTAAACAAAGCACTAAAGTATTAATTTTTTAGGATTCAATGAATTCAAAGATTAAGCATTCTTCTAACATTACTAGTATATTACCTACATCCTTAGAAAGTTTTTTTTTCATGCAGTATAATTTAATACAATGTCTCACTGCTTCTGCTTTAAAACTTAACATATCTGCTATATCTGGATTGGATAGCATACGTTGTTCTAGTGCTATTTGGGTAACTACTCCCCATTTTCCTGGGAGTTTATCCTAAAACATATTTAAAGCATATTTTTGATCTTCAAAACTTAATTTGTAATATCTTTTTTTGAATTCACAAAAATATTCCTCAAAATAACACATATCACAGATTTATAATTTTACCAAAGCTGCTCTTGCATTCTGCCTTTAATATCCGTTGTATCTATGACTGTTATTCCAAAAAATTCTCTCTTTAGGATATCAGGTCTTCGAGCATTTTCTTTGATCACTTGATCAATTACATATCTTCTCAACTCATTCCAAAATTATTAAGCTATTCCCTATAGACTTGCTGCTAGATACATTCTAACTTTTTCTACGGTCCAATCTCTCCCTCCAAGGAAGGTTGCTTGGTTTGCCCAAACTTTAATGATATTTCTGTATCTTTTTGATAGTTTATATTTAAATATGCCCCCTGTAGAGATATTGGTTCCATTTTTTCATCATTTGGATAAAACCTATAATGTGTTTTCCAAGGATATCCCGACCTGTGAGCTTCTGCCGAACCTTGAGCTAGACTTCTCAAGCTTTGGAGATTATTTGGCGACTTTTTTGATGGTTCAATACCTATCACTGTAGCTAATCTTTTGTAAGCTTATTCTAGACTCATTCTAGATCCTCCTCCTAAGAATCTTAATCTTTCTTCTAAATTCTTTGAGGATTCAACTCTTCTTCCGACTTTCTGCCTAAGAGTTTCTTCTACTTCGTTCAATCTTTTATTTATTTCTTGTTGAACTTATAGAATATCATCTTTGTTCCATTTCTCTCTTTCTAGAGTACTCTGAATATCTCGTTTAGCATTTCTTACTCGAGAGCAATTCTACTAGAATAGGATAATCTTCTTCCTAGTACCTATATCTAAGGGTTCTAAAGACTTCACTTCCTTCTTCCCTTCTGGGTTGAGAAGTAACTGAACTTTCTATAGGTCTAATGGGAATAAATCTTTCTAACCAATTCTGGATACTACTAATATTAGAAAATCCTTAAGGTTGATCTTTCTCAGTTCTTATGTTCAATCCTTTTTCCTGGTTTAGTCATCCTACTGACCTAAGGATTATCAAGCCTTTTTAAAGTAACTAGGCTCTGATATCATTCACAGAGCACCACTAACGGAAGTGCAAAATAAGTGATTTTAATCACTACAAGACTCTGTCAAAGCTAAAGAAAATGAGGTAAAAACTGCTTTGACTAATTTTTTGCCTTTCTTTCTTAATTCTACTAATTGAATCTGATTTTCTAATTTTTATTGTTCTGCAAGCACTTCTTCCTGTTTGATTTCTTATTCTATTATAATTCTAAGGGATATTTTATTCAAAGCGTCCCTTACACATACAATAGCATCAAAAATAACTCAATTAATATCTTCTTTAGCATACTGCAAAGAATTTGCTGAATCAGTCAAATATCCTTTTATAGCTCTAAGTTTCTTTTGTTCTGATTTTAATTTTTTTCAAAATTGTTCCAAGTATGATTAAGATCTAAAAGCAACTCTTATAGAAGATATTTTTATCCTAGTAAAGCTAAGATTTGATTTTTCTAGTGCTTAATTAATTACTTTATCAATCTTTGTCTTTCTCAAAGTAAAGCAATAATTCTTACTGCACCTAAATCGTGCTTCTCATAGTTTTCAATAATTTGTTTAATGTTATGATCAATTATATCGTATTCTTTTCTGAGATGTTTTAAATTATCTCGAAGAACTGACAATTGAGGATTCATTAATGAATATAACAAAAACTATTTTGATTTGATTTTACATACCTACATCCACCATGCTTGGTTGACAACTCTGATATGATAGCACTTCCGCGTCTCTATAAAGAATCTCTAATCATCACAAAATTTTAAAATGCACAAGAACTCACAAGAGGAGTATGAAGGTGCTAGTGGAAGGACGAGAGAATAGAAGAGCGATGCTATGCTAGAAGCTCCCTGTGTGCAAAGGGAAGCGTTTGTATTTATAGATAAATGAAAAGTTTACAATAATATTACAATCATTGTAGAAGATGTCTGTCGACACCATATAAAAACGACAAGTAAAAGGTGTGAATAGGAAAAGGGTGTCGACACTACAAATGGTGGACACATTACACACTTAAACAATAAAAAGTAAAGATAACTAGCTTAAAAAGCATTTAGTCATGTACTTTGCACACGTTCAATTGTTGGTGTCAGTTGTGTCTAGATCCATTAGTGCATCAATCATGGCGGTAGGTTGCTATTGAAGAATAAGATTGATGTTGGGCCACTAACACCAAATCTTGAAAGGATAATTCAATGGTGTAAGCGGTTCCGCAGGAGCATTAGCGGCAGCGTCCTCATCAGCGGATCCGCAGGAGCATTGACGTAAAACAATGTTCCTGGTCTCCATTTGGAGATACGTACCTATGTTTTCCCTGGCCACTCTTGATGGACGCCATGGGGAAGATCCAGCCTGCTACCCCATCATTCCGCCGTCGGTCATGTCATTCCATTTGCATTTATTTCTTCCTCATCATTCCTTGAGCCCGATCTCGCGGCCGCGAACAAATGGTGTCTTGAGCTTTATAATGAATTTTCCAATTTCAAATCGATAAACTTGCTCAAGCTATTTTGCATTCGTTAGGTACTTCTTTGGAATAATGGCTAATATATTCTTGGAAGATGGATCATAGCTGGTGAGGGATATCACATTAGGATTTTGCCGAGCAGGTTGAACATGAAGGATGGTAGTGATGATCCAAGTGTATGCTGAAGAGAGATAATTTTTGCAAAGCTTTTACCAGTGTGTAGAAGTCCAGAGAGTTGATGAATCAAAAGCAGAACTAATTTCCTCTCCTGATAATAAGACCTAGATTTGAAAACTTAGATATTCGGGGTCTTCTTTCCATGCCTTCCAAAATGGGGTTGATACTCCAAGACAAGTAATCATTCTGTGTCCATAACCAAGTAATAACAACAAACAACGAATTGTTTCTGGTACCTTGGCTAATTGTGACTGATTACTTCTATCAATGCATAAATAATCAAGCATTCCCATTTGAGAGGTTCTTCCCAATTGGAAATATAAAACAAGTCTCTTATGATCCTGACCTCTGGTATCCCTCCAACATTGTAGGTTGATGTTTTCCATTGAGGGAAGGATTCAATCATTACTTGTTCGAGTGAAAGTAAAACCTCTGTTGTTACTTCCTTGACAGATTTTTGAACTAGTTCTTGGATCAAAATATATTTTGCTTCTTGATCCTCTAGTTGACCTTTCAAATTGAGAACTTGAGATTGTTGGTTTTGAGATAATTCTTTTAATCTCAAATTTTTTCTTTCTAGTTCTTCAATCATGTTTTCAATTCCTAAGGTTACAACAAAAACTTATTGCAATGTTATCTTATCTGAATTATAGAAACCTTTGACCACTCCTGCAAAAACTAATTTCAATAGTTCTTATACTTGGTCACTGAGTGTTAGAGAAACAAGTCCAACACAATCTACCTCGGTTGGATTGTGGATCACATATCCTGTCTCATTTCTCTCGATATTAGGGCTACCATCATAAGTAATGTTTAATTTGGTAACATAATATTTATCTTCTATGAGCTTTCTGAGTAAGAATTTTTACTCTACACACTTTCATATTTTGATGTTGAGCTTTCTAGGATTTCTCCTTTGGTCTGCTCAAATCTACTAATTCTTCTGAACTATTCTTATTCAGAAACCTTTTCTTTTCTTTTTAGGCGCTTTTCTGGGCACTGGCTGGCATAGTATCCTAGCCCCTTGCAAATTCAATCCCTTAGCTTAGGTTTTTTTTTCCTTCTTGGAAGAAAGTTCTACTTCTACTTGTGCTAGCATTTGTTTGATTTTTTCCACCTCCTCTTTTGTTCCTTGCTTTTGAGAACAATATCTTGTTGGATGTCCTGTTTTTTTGCATTTTTCGCAGAAGGTAGAGTCCATTCTCTAGTCGTTTATAAATTCCTGTAATTTCTTGAGTAACAGAATCAACACTTATATTTTGATAACTTTGAATTAATTTGATATCAAAATTATAATATGCAAGTTTTTGTTGTCATCTAACCAATTTTGCCTGTTCGATTTCTCTTAGTTTCAGATTTTGAAAATGTTCGACATAAGAAGAATCTATTCAGACTAAAAAGATTTTTTCTGATGCAACAAATAATTCATTGGCCTTTATAGCTTGTATTACTGAAAATACTTTTTTTTCATAAATTGGCTAATTGACTTCTGAACCATTGAAGGTTTCTCTCTAATACCTACTGATTTCTTCAATATTAGTGGATGACTTTCTTGATTTTAAAATGCATCTCCAATATGATTCAGAGGCATCGATTTCTAAATTAGATAATCTCCTTTCTCTGGCAATTTTAGTTATGGGAGATTTTTTATCTTTTTTTTATTCTTTTAACCAACCGAGTGTCTTCACTATTCCATTCCCAAAGAATTTTTTCTGAAGTTTTTTTTATGAAGAACTCTGGTTAAAGTTGTAAAACCTTTAATGAATGGTCTGGCATAGTTGAGAATTCCTATAAATCTTTGCAATTATTTTTTATCCTCGATTTTGTTTGGGAATAGTTTTATAGACTCTGTAATATGTGGTTGTAATTTTTCTTGATTTCCTTCAATTTCTAATCCCAAAAAATTAATTTTTGATTGCATCTAAGTACATTTCCTTTCTGACAAAATCATTCATTCTCTAAGGAATACTTCAACTACTTGCTTCAAATGGGTTATGTTTTCTTTCTGTGTTTTTGAAAACATGAGAACATCATCTATATATATTACGATAAATTCTTTCATTCCTTTGAATACTGAGTCCATTCACTATTGAAAAATTCCAGGAGTATTTTTCAAACCAAATGGCATGACAAGCCATTCATATAATCCTTGAGGATATAAGAATGTTGTTAAATGAATGATGTCTTGATGCATCATAATTTGCCAATAGTTTGATTTAAGATCAAAATTTGAATATATCTTAGGTCGGCTTTTTCTAATCAAATTTCTAGGGAGATTATAGTCATCGAATTCTGTGGCTAAGTTCAATTCTTGATAATCAATTACCATTCGAACTTTCCCTTGTACTTTCTCAGCATTGTTAAGAATTATGAAGTTGCACTCCTATGCTTGCTAGCACTGGGCTGAATTAGTCCCATTTTTTGTGGCTCAAGGATTTGTTTCTCAAATTTCTCTATCATCTTCGCTGTGTATTTGATTCTACAGCTTCTGATGATAGTTTTTGAATTTTTTTAATTTTAAAGAAGCCTTAACCAGACATTTTTCTAATAATGCTTGAGGATTTTCTATAAAATGTTTTTGAAGTTTTTCTTTGATATGTTTAATGGCTTCTTTTGTACAAAACACCTTTTTCGAGGTTATTTATTTTTCTTCTTCCTCCTGCTCTATCAGGCTAATGATAATTTCTACAGTTGAACAATCTTCTTCTCTTTCTGCTTCTATTTTTGTAATAGAGGTCGAAACTTCAATAGGGATTTTAAATCCTCATATTAAAATGTGATCTAATTCTTAGATGAATGACCTATTCTCTGGTTGGTGTTTAAAAAAGGCATTTCCCAAGATAAGATCTTCTGATAAGTTTTTAATGCATAGTAAAATATTTATCCAGAAAACTTTATCTAGTACTTTTATCTCTACTCCGGTTATTTTGGTTACCTTTATAAAAGAATTGTTGGCAATAGTTAGAGGTAACTTTGGGATTATTTTACATATTTCTAGAGATAAAATACTACAATTTTCACAACAAAAACTAGCTCCAGTATCTATTAAAGTTATTCTGTTTTTGTTATTGATGATGACTTTTTCTGTAGCAATAGGTAAATCTCTCATTACCTGTAGACTCTTTATCTTTGGTTGTGATTTGAACGTCATCATCATTCCTTGATGTTCTTCACGTTCTTCTTTAAGATCCTTAATTTATGTTATCTTCAAAGGTCTAGGAAGTGTTATTTTTTTATGATCAAATTATGTTATTCTTGTTAGATTTGAGAGGATTCCAGCATTTTTTTATTTCCTTCTTAATCTTTGAATACCCAATTCCTAGGCCATATGAGCCTTTTAGGATTTACAATTATAGGACTTATACATTTAACTAGGTTTCCTAACTCGAACAATTCAATATACATTTATTCGTTTTTTACCATGGGTCGGTGTGTGTTGTAAAATTGAACAAATGTCTTACTCTAAACTCGTATTACCCGCCTGTTTTTAAGATAACTATGTTTACTCCATCCATTAGTGTAAACTCTCAAGCTTAAGGTTTTTGAAATATTTGCATCTCTGATATCTAAACTCATTTTGGGCCAAACTTTAAACCAAATTGGTCATTTATATAAGTTTGCCATGACTCCTCCCAATAATGACTTCTCAAACCGCCCTATGGTACTTGCATGGGATTGTGAATTTTACAATTATGACCAAATTAAAATTCTTAATACTCTTTATATATTTATATATAATTAATTTACTAAAATTAATAATAATTATCATATTTTCATGCTTTTCAAGTGAACAAAGCACTAAAAGTATTATTTTTTTAAGATTCAATGAATTCAAAGATTAAGTTGTGCTAAGTTATTTAATTTTAAATAATTATTTTAATTTATATTAAGCTAATGAATTTGATCTTCCTTATAAAGTATAAAACTATTTAAAAATAGACAAGGTTAAATTTAGAACAAAGATTAAATCTCGATCATGGATTTGATGTAAATATATTTTTAATTTTTCATTCTTTATAAGGTTGTTTAAATTCATTAGTTTTGACTTAAATTATAGTAATTATTTGAAATTATAGTCATAATTATAAAATTCACAATCCCATTAAATTTGTCTAACTCAAACACCTCCCCATCTCGTGAATATCTGGTACTGCTTATCTCACGCACGTGATATTGGTGACATGGCGTTTTTCAATTGGCAGCGCTCGTAAAATACTGGTGCTGCGTATCAGGTGATCTGGGCTCATCATCGGGGGGCTCACGGCACTGAGGGTAAGCTGTATTTGCAGCCGCAAGAAAAAGAAAACAAAATCTTCGCAGATAATCCGCCGTTAATCAGCATTTATATCAATGCTACCCGTTTCCGTCCTGCATTTATTTTTTTTATAACTAGTGCATTGCTCCTCTACGCTCGCTTCCTTGCGCCGCACTTCTATGATTTTTGGATTAATTTAATCTATTGAAAAAATGTTAATATTACTTATTTTGCTGAGTAACAAATATGAAGCTAGGTCATAAAAAATTTTAAAAAAATTCCCATAAGATTTTATTGTAATTTAAAAAGATTATTATATTTATGAAACAATGAAATTAATTAAGGATAGGAATTCGATAGGATTTTATGGGCATTAGTAATTTAAAAAGATTGATGAAACACCCACAGATTAAGCATTGAAGAATGCATGAGAAAAAGGACCTATTAAAAATGACATGAACATTTAATAATAGAAGGCGTAGATACACGGCTTCTTCCATGTCTATCCCAATTAAAAAATTGCACCGACGTGCATTGAATTCAGCTTAACAAATCCGCCCTACGCGTGGATAGCTGCACGGCGGCCAAGACCGTCCAGCTTGCCGATGACAACCGACCAGCATCTTATAAAAACCAGTGCCAAGCGGATGAGGTTGACCCTTTGAATTGTGGACGACTTTCTACTACCTAAACACCAACGATGTGCAACATTTGTACGCCTACGATAGGGTGATGAACAGTTTGATTTTTGACATGTTCCTCATCTGCTTACACGACCACAGGTTGCCACGTGTACGGTGGATGAATCGAATTGCGAAAATTGTTGCTTTAAATGTTGATCCAGGGTATCTCAAATACGAAATGATTGGTCGGTGTCAGCAGTGAATAGGAGTCACAGTCGATGCGACTAGCTGACTGTCCAATACTTAAGCCATTGGATGTTGAAGAATGAAAAGAATCCACCGGTCTGTTTCAATAATTCAGCACCTACTAATCAAAGGTCAGAGTAACATATCTTTAATTTGACTGCGAGACTGTAATCCTCTGCAGTAATAACAATGACCCTTATTAAAAGGATTCCGTGATTGTGTCTTCATTCTATTGTTATTATGTATCTATTTTTATCTTCATTCATATTACAATTAATATTATCTTCTTTTCTTACATTATTTCCACATATTCATCTTTATCTTCTCTTATTCTTTTTCTTATGTATACAACTAAAAATTTAAGAATATGAAGTAAAAGAATTAAAGATATATTTAGTAATATTTTAGATTGAAATGATATTACAACTATCCAAGCAAATACATACTATCCAAATAGACATATTCTAAGAAAAATTAACAAAACTGATGCATTGATCGGTCATTCCATACAAAGTATTCGGTAAGATAAAAGTGGAGGTGAAATCAATCAGCGCATCTTGGGAATTGGAAAACAACTATCTGATACGGACCACCATCCATGGATGCCACGTGGCATTGAAAAAACAATCACAACGTGGCTGCTGCTGATGCCATCGGATCCGGGACACCCCACCCGCTCGATTCTGTGCTGGGACCACTGCAACACCTGCCGCCTCCTCCCGGAAATGACTGGTCCTTGTCACATGCATATCATTGTTGGAAGAAGAGCTTGCTTGGTCTACATGTCTCAAGCACGCTTCGAGTCCATAAAAATACTAAAGCAAGATTCACGTCCAACTTCTGTTTGTTTTTTCATCTTTTTGGTTTTCCCCCCACCTCCTTTTTGCTCGACACTAGTTTATAATAAATAGCTTTTCCAAAGTCTATATAAGGAGGTTTGGATGGAAGGGGCTCAGAGACAGAGCAATCTAAGCCTTCGTTCTTAAGCAAGGTGTCATTTCAGAACCTTCCTCCAGCTTCTAGGGGGAACCTACACAAGGATATTGTCCACATGTTAGTTCTCATGCACTCCGAGCTCTCACACCTCGTCAACAAGATCTTCGCTTCTTATAACTCGTTCTGTTTCTTTGCACTCCATACCACAACCCATTTTATTTCTGAAAATCTTTGTTTGATTGTGTCTTCTGGTTTTTTGCTTCTGCTGCAGACATAACTTTGTCATCCCAAGGAAGCAGTTTTCAAACGTAAGAAGATAAAAATCCACAAATGGGGGTGGCAGATTCTTTGGAATACTTCTCTGGCTTACTGAGTGCCCACAAGAAGAAGAAGAAGAAGCAGTTGCAGACTGTGGAGCTCAGAGTCAGGATGGATTGTGATGGATGCGAACTCAAAATCAAGAAGGCTCTCTCCTCAATGAAAGGTCTTGTTTATCCTCTCTCCGTTTTCTTTCCTGGGGTGTTTGGTCGTTGCTGGTGTATATAGCAAAACTGACGTCTTGAGACGCGTCTTTGTTTTTGCAGGAGTGCAATCCGTCGACATAGACAGGAAGCAGAACAAGGTGACTGTAGTCGGGTACGCAACAGCAAGCAAGGTGATAAAGAAGGTCCAATCCACAGGCAAGAAGGCTGAGCCATGGCCTTTTGTTCCTTACAAGGTTGTGGCCAATACCTTCACCATAGAAGCCTGGGACAAGAAAGCACCTCCTGGTTATGTCAGGAATGTTGAGGCTCTTGCTGTTTCCAACCCTGGTGCAAAAGAGGACGATAAATACACAACCATGTTTAGTGATGAGAATCCAAATGCGTGTTCTATTATGTAGATGGATTTCAATGGCGTAAAGGAGTCAATTCTATTTTCCATCCTCTGCCTTTGTACGCATCTACAGTTTTTATCCCCACTTTTTCCTTTTCCTTATGCTTTTTCTTTTACTGATGTAAATAGAAAGAGGCTGGTCACATTTCAGGGTACTACCAAGAATGAGGGAGACCCGTATTTCTGTTTTCCTTTGTAGTTTCTCTCCACTTCCTCCAACTTGGGTACGTTTGAATGCAGGTGTACTTGTTACAATAGTATATTAAGAAGTTATATTTGTGATATATATTGCCGTGGCAAAATAAAGAAATGATACGTGTAAAACAAGACTTTTATGGAAAATAAATTAAAAATACAGATCACAGTAAGAAAATGCAGAGTAGTTGAAAATAATTTTAATACTATCCAAATACACCATAAATTATAGGGATTCATGGACGCTGCATTCAGATTAACTAAATCACGAAACTAATGGCTCCATGGA
>JAYJMB010034697.1:3511-28271 GCA_036873735.1 Pouteria campechiana
TATCTGTTACTTAACACACAACTATTATATGACTGGCTAGAAGGAGAATTCATCTACATGCCACAAATTTGTTTGTCACTTATGATAGACAAGCCAACAGATGAACCATTTGGAAGACTTTGTCCATAGGTTGCAACTTCGTCTGCTAATCTCAACAAACAAATAACAAATGAAGTATGTTTTATCTATTAAGGAAGAAGCCTCGTCTATCAAGAAGAATCATCTATTACTTACAATAGACAAAGGCACTTCAGTTGATGAGAAGAAGACTTCATCTGGTGAAGGATACTTCATCTATTGTGAAGAAGCTCCGCCTACACCACAAAGATGATTTGCTACTTACAACAAACAATGCCATCTCACCTAATGAAGGAAACTTCATCTGTCAAGAGAACATCATCTGATGAACAAATGAAGAAGAGAAACTTTGTCTGTGCTTCTATAATTTAGTTGTTACTTATAATAGACAAACCAAAAGATGAACTAAATTGCTACAATGATTTTTGACATTGATGAAGTAGTATATTATATGGATCTACTCAGAGTCACTTTATCTATTATTTACAAAAGATAAATTCAAGTGACAAAGTCCTTAGATAAAATATGATATATCATGAAGAGTAGATGCCATCTATGCCAGACATTGCCGACTACACTCTCTGGTTAAAATCTCATTCAAAGTAAATTTTATAAAGTTGACTGAACAATTCAAGACTAGCTGAAGATGAAAAGAAATTCAAAGAAAAGCAGTCCATGTTTTGATAAACATTACAACCTTCAGAGGCTGTATCACTTCAGAATTAATGGGCGACTTTCCATAATAATAAATGAGTCAGTTAACCAGAAAAGTCCCCATTTACTTTTTGCTAAAAATGTAAAGGCACCTTCATCAAATTCGGCATTGCAGGCTTTCCAGCTACAAGTGATTTTCTCAAGAAAAAAGCTTTCCAATGTGACAAATCAAAATGGTCTTCAACATTAATAGAAAGCCAACTACCTCTAATAGGCAAACGTTTCTGAAGTAGTATAAAGGAAGTGCCACAACAATGAAGAATGTTGAGGAAGCTGAGAGAAAAACAAAAATAGAGCATGAATGTATAACATTTCTCTTAGTCAGACTATGCTTCCTTCTAGATAATCAATCTCCAATGCACTAATAGATAATGAGCCTAAAAGTTCTATCATAACAATATACCTAAAGCATTCATATCTATCAGCTTCAACAAGATATCATTTTATCTATGAGCTTAATCTTTATACAAATTAGCTTAAGAAAAGAGGTAATGTAATATGCAAAAAGAGTGCTGTCAAATTTGCCATGTGAGTTTGTAGTGAGCCCATGAAAACCACATTGTATTAGTTGTTGGTGAACTTAGAAAAACCATCAAATTTGCCGGTGACCTTTGAAACCAGTGAGTTTCATAGTGAACTCATAAAACTAGAAGAGTGTCGAGGACACTTGCTTATGCCCCTTGGAGCTAGAATCTAGAAAAAGTGTTGAGGACTCTTGTTCATGCCCCTTAGAATTGGAATCTAGAGGAGTGTTAGGGACACTAGTGTACTACCATTATATGGGATATAGTGGAACCCAAGTCACAATGACTTATTTCCCTTGGAAGAGTGAATGTAGGGATAAGTTTTTGAACCACTATAAAAATCATGTTGTTTGTGTGTGTATTTGCTTGGTTGCTCTATCTTTCATGCACTCCACCATTTTCATTGGTTACTAGTGCAATTGTTTTATATTTTTCATTACTTAATTAAGCATAATGTTATCACTCACATCATCATCACACACACACACACACCACACACACTACAACTTGCTTATCATAGGAATAGCTAAGAGAAGTTGAACTTGGAAGTGAAGCAGTCATACAATCAAACATGAAAATTACATATATACTGCATCACTACTTCCTCTTAGCTCATCAAGTTTAATTTGGTCATAATTTTTATATGTTCAATTCAGTCCTCCCCTCTTTAGCTATTCATCTATATGGGACCAACAGATATGGCACTCTAACATTTATCACAAGTCTATCTAACTTATATTCTTCTTTTATCATTTCCTTCTAATGTATTTTATGTATACACAACCATAATTCAATTTATAGCATGTAATTCCATATCAAAATCATTAATTTTCTATCACATTCATTGGGCTTCCAAAGTATTTTTATTTCCAATAGCCATTCCTTGACATATAACATGAATCATACTTAAAAAATTTGAAAGCCATTCAATTAAACTATGAAAATAGCTAATTCAAGCTCTACTTACAAAATCCTCTTTGACCCTTATTTAGGACATAATCAAAAGTTCAATTTCACTATTTTGAATCATACCAAACAAGACTCAAAAAACATCCTAATCATACATTTAATTGTTTACCCCATGATAATTTCAACAAAAATCAGGAATTCTCCAAATTTCCACTATTTACAAAATCCTAACTCAGCAAAATTCATGATTTATCATGCCAAATCATAATAATTACTCTATTAAACTATTTTTCCAATGAATTCATAATCATATATATCAATTAATCCCTAAAATACATTTTTCCCAAAAATCCCAAAAATATAAATTCAGAGATTCGGCTAGAAAATCGAGTTTACCTCCACTTATGAACGTAGTCATCCTCTCCAAATGAACAACCAAGCCTCTAGTTCCATATAGCTCCTTCCATTTTGTGGAAATCTAACATTTCTTCCGTTATTGGGTTTAAATGAAAGATCATTTGATTATCTAGCTAGGTGAGATGATTTCCTAACTAAAATTGTAAGAAATCATGCTAAACAAGGCTAGAAAAGAAGGGGTGAAGAAACAGAATGAACCAAAGAATAAATGGCCGAAAAATATGTCGAAAATTCAGAAAACCAACCTTTATCACCGACTGACATTGCTAGTGTTAGCCCCCTATCTCCGCTTGACACCACTGCCTTTGACTGGCGCCACCTTGCTGGCTAACCCTATCTTTTGATTTTTCAATATTTTTCAATATTTCTTTCCCCATTCTTTTTCTATCATTTATTCAATTACCTCAATTAACTTGTAAGCACACCACATAATCATATGCATATGATTTCATTTGGCTTAATTTCATGAAATTCTCATACACTTCATATATACTCGAGCCATTTCATAAAAAATCTTATCTCTCCATTAATCAATACCTAATTGTCAAAAATTAACACCCTGAGTGTTACATATGCATATAAAGATATGACATTAAAATTCATAACCGAGAGCATCACATATTGATCATATATATGTCATGCACAATAATCTAATATGTCTAGCTCCCTATTCCTGTCATGTGCATTTGAGCAAACAGACAGGTATATCACAAGTTATATCATGTGGTCCTCAAGCATACCTACATTGAACTGTTATGCTAAGTCTTTTGGTACCCATTTGAGAATGGATTAAAGGGTTGGTGGCTTCATACTTTGGTACCCATGACTTCCTCGGTGCCACTAAGTTAATATTTGGAGTTTGTATGGCATTTACAACATTTGCAACATTTTTAGGGACCCAAATCAAATTTTGTTTGGGCTTTAACTTTCTTCCAGAATAATCATTCCTTTTCTTTTATTGCTATCCACCTTTCCTCATTGGTTTTAGTTTCAATAGGGTGGAGGTCAAGGTTTTTCTCAAAGTATTATTCTTTACCTTGACCTGCTCAATTTCATTAATGGTACAAAGTTTATTTTTGAGCAAATAATTTTCTCCCTTCAATCTAGATTGGTCATTTTAAGCAGCTCCTTTCTAATTTCTTTGTGTTTATTTTTCAATATTTTGAAATCATCATATAGTTCCTCTAACATTTCTTCGAAGTTGGGACTTTCAGATTCAGTGAATACCTCACTATCATGAATTGCCATGAAGCCGATAATATTGATATGTTCTCCTTTGACTTCCTTTGTGTTTTCAAGTGTTGAAGCTTTTAATTTCTCCCTTTCCTATATTTCAATGCTAATGATTTCAAGAGTTTCCTATATATCTTTAGTAGAATTGCACATAGAGATTTTATCAAACTCTAAAGAAGATAATACACCATAAAAACAATGTTTACATTTGGCATCCTTTTCTATAGCTTGTTTGTCCTCTGGGGTGTATTGAATTTTGCTACTAAGGACTTGGAATTTTCAATGGTGAGACACAACTAGTAATTTGTGGCCATTTTTGCATTTTTACTTTCTAAGACCCATAATTGGTGCCATCAAAGTATGGAGGTCTAGAAATGAATTATCCCTCTATGGGTGTATTGTGGAACATGTTGGCCATTAGCATCTCTTCAAGTACTTAAGGTAATCAAAACTCACTATTGAAGCTTGCTTTGATACCAATTGTTGGTCCCATTCAGGTGGTAGCTCAAGAAGGGGACGAATTGAGCTTTTAAAATTTTTTTGCAATATAAAATGAAGTGCTATAATTAAAAGTATATCAAAACATATAGCACATAGATAAGGTTATTTTTATAGTGGTTCGGCCCACTTTGGTACCTACTCCACTCTCTAAGTTAGCCTCACTCACTATACTCAAGTTCCACTAATCACCAGTTGGATTTCCCAAACTTTCCAATGAACACTTACACAGGTTGGTTTTTCAAAAGCTCACCAACAAACTTATACAAAGGTTGATTTTTCAAAAGCTCGCTAACAAATTTATCCCAGTTGATTTTCAAAGTTGACCAACAAACTTATCCTAGTTGGTTTTCAAAGATGACCAAAAGACTTATCCAGATGGTTTTCAAAGCTTAACAACAAACTTATACAAGATTAACAAGTCCCTTGCTCACTATCCCAATCAATGAAAAATGTACAATAGGAAATGCCTCTTACATAGGCTGAATTTGTACATAGTTAAATACAGTAGAAATAAATGTATAACAATAAGTATAAGAAATTTCATACTCCCTTGAGTTACTACAGAGAATAAGCTTTGAATGTAGATAGTTTTTTGATGCTGTGAAGTTGGAAGAAAACTTAATGTCTAAGAGTAAATGCTCTTAATTTTCTTCTCTTATTTTTCTCAAAGATATCTAATTCTTGTAATTTCTTGGAATGACCCTTCTTTACTCCTTTTATAGTTGAATTTGAATTTTGCCCAATGGAGAAGACAACATTCATTTAATGCAAGAATCATTAGGATTTTCTGTCTGTTAGAGCTCATTCGCAAGTTTTTATGTCTGAAATCTGTTGAGCCATGTTTGAGTTTAGTTTCTATCTTTGGAGTTAATTTTTCAAACTTGTTTAACTCATTCAGCTTGAAGCTAACTATTTGGCCATTTCTTAAAATGAACCTTCATGTTTAAGTTTTGAATTGTCATGTTTGGAATTAAAATTTTTGACTTGGACTGGTGCTTGGCTTGCAACTGACTTCTTTCTTCTATGTCTGGAAATAATTCACCATTTTTGGATTTGAGTGGCCATGTCTGATATTATTATTTTAAACTTTGATGAACTATTAACATCATATCTGGTCATGTCTTAAAATGAATCGTCATGTTTGGAAATGCTTCACCATATCCACAATTATAATTTCAAACTTGGACCAGTGTGAGTTCTCTTGTCTGCAAGACTAAACTTTGTCTATGTTCAAAAATGAGATGGTTATATCTGTTTTTAGTCTCTATGATAGCAGTTATGATTTTGGGTTTTGCTTGCATTTGCAAAGTTAGAGTCTTTGCAATTTGAATTTCTAGACTTGGAGTTCTGACGTCTTGACTTCTCACTATATCATTGTCTGAATTTGGGTTGCATGTTTGAGTTAATCATGCCATTTTTAACCTTCTTTTCTTTGTCAATGATGTACAAGCCTTTGCTAGAATCTAGAGTCTAGTAGTTCTTCATTTTAAGTCATTTTTGAGATTATGTTCTAATCTTGGTATCCATCTGATTGATTTGGGCATCATCCAAAGTATATATTGAGCTTGATTAATCCTAGATGTATCCTTCAACTAAAAGTTTGGCTTATAATATTTGTATAAAGCAGTCTAGATGATACGTGTTCAGTTGACATTATTCAAACTCACTGAGTTTCTTCACTAATTGCCTTTGTTCTTCAAGAGATCAATTTTGTCTAGTTTCATCTAATCTTGATTTCAAAGTTTCAGTGCCCTTCTTTCTCTTATGAGTATTTATGTTTTCTTTCTTTTAGCTATAATGTTGTGGGTCTTTGTGTCAGGCCCTACCTTCTGAGGCACGACCTACCCTTTTTCACGTAAATTCACCAGGATTTTGCCCACTTTTAGGGTGGGGTGCTCTATCCAAAATTTGTCAGAACCTAATCTGAACAAATGGGTTTTTATTTATCAAATAAAATAAAGTAATAACATTAATTCTAAAATACACATGCCCATACTCCCATAGCCCAAGACTTGGGTAAATCATGATGGCACTCCACATCTTTCCAATTATACAATTCATTTACAATGTGATAAATAATTCACTAAGACCTGCCTTTACACCAGTTTTACATCATTTGAGATCTCATGAATATAAACATACAAATACACTTAAAATTTACAATATAGACTTATTATACTATAATAAAATTTGTCTTCAAATTCTGCTCACTAGTTCCAACGCATGGTTGGAATTCTTTACTTGACCTACCAACTAAAAAATAAATAAAAAGGCATGAGTTCAGGTAACTCAGTAAGTAGGCAAGTACAATAAAAATATTCAATAATTCAACTGTACCCATCATGGGTTCTAACTCATGTCACATTACAAAACAAAACAATATTTCTAACATTTCATTTAGTCAATAATCAAAATAGTGTATACATCACAGTATATACTCTTATATATTCTAAAACATTCATATAACATAACAGAACGGAATATTCTTTATGCCCTCATAGTTAGATATCCATACACAAAAATAAAAAGCCATAAAACATGGGATAATTCCTATCCCAAATAAACATAATTTCATATCATAAATGACAAATAGTCCTATCGATTGAAGGGATATTTGCTCTCCTTGCATTCATATAAGCATATAAGTCAAACTGATATCAAACTTAACAAACATTGGATATCCACTATCCCCATCCAAAACACATATGCCCGGATACAAACAAATGGGTTATTACATAACTCCATTCACGCATACATCTAACCAGACAAAAGGAGCCTACTTACTTGGCTGACGACTTATTCCCCACAATGCGGCAAACTCCACAGCTCCCCAACCATATTCAATTTGCCCTATACACAAAAATAGGCCATTCATTTACAAAGGCAACTTTGCCTAATTCACATCAAATGAATACAGGACAAATCCTAAATGTTGTGGCAAATCCAATTACATACCACAACCATATTCATTTTGTACATGAAATAATCAATATATATTCAACATGATACATAGTTAAATATGTTTAAAACAATCCAATAAAGTCTTTAATTTAGTTAATTTATTGCTTACATAGCTCATGCACAATTTTCTCCAATTATCCCAAACTAGGTCACAATTGAATATCCATTTTCACAAGCCTAAATCATCCTATATAAATCCCCAAACATCATAACTTATAAATTATATATTTCTCCCATGGTTTACACAATAATCCATATCAAATTCCTAGTAAAAATAACTATTCACAAATAATATGAAACCCTAACAATGAAAATTCATGATTTCCATACTCAATTCACTCCAATACCTTATTAAGCATGCATTAAGTGTTTTCCCTAAGATCCACAATATAAATTATCATTTTTCCCAAAAATTTATTATTTACAAAAATGCTAGCTTATACAAAAATCCAAATTCAATTGAAGAAGAGTGACTTACCAAGATATTCATACACATCATCATCCAATAAACATGCTTCTAGGCCCAAATTTCCAAGCAACTTCCTTCAATCACCAAAATCCAAATCTTCTTCAATTTCCCACCATCCAAATTCCAAAAGCCCAAGTCAAGAGGCATGCTAGGTCGCTTAACCACCTAAATCCCCATATTTACTAACAAAATTGGTGACAAATGGGGTATAACGGCATTCGGGGAGAGAACGGATGGAATGGAATAGTTGGGGCTTAAAAAGCCAAAATTTTTTGGTACTCAGGCATGTCAGCGGACTCTTGCTGCGGTAAGGGAAAGTCTTGCCATGGCAAGGTCTTACTGGATGGCCAAAAATGTGATTTTTTGAGGTCTTGATGCGACAAAAAACTACCTTGCCATGGTAGAAAATGACCTTGCCGCTACAAGGTGTTGTTGTTATCCAAAATTGGATTTTCTGGGAGCTTGCAGCGGTAGAAAAGCTCCTTGCCGTGACAAGATCTTACTGTCCAACATTGTGTTACTGTTTTGAGCATAACTTTCACATATGATGTCCAAATGACTTGATTTCTGAGGCATTAAAAATATAACTTCAAGGAATACAACTTTTATGTTAATTAGCCAACAAACATGTCACAAATTTACATAAAGTTGACCCATCTGATTCATTTCATTATTTTTCAATCATTTGGAATAGCTTCAGTATATTAGTCATAACTTTCTCACACGACATCATAATTGAGTGATTTTTCTTCCGTTAGATAGATAATTTCATATTATACAACCTTTATGTTGAAGAAGTTTCAAATTAGTTCATTATCTATGTCCAAATTCAATCACAATGACCCCTTGTTCAAATTTAGCATTTTCACTTATCAAAAATCACCATAGCCTCATTTTTACATGAAATATTTGAAATCTCCTAATAATCACTTCACACATATAATATATAGGAAATGTGACAAGTTTAAGCTATTCACCACTTTATTTGGGGTTAATTGCTAAAAATCACCTATTTAGTTCTTTTAACTGATCATTTTCATATATAAACAACTTTATAGGCCATTTTCCTTCCAAATTTTATCCAATGCTCAAACCAATGTCCCACACACATTACAATACATATAATAACTATATTAGGCCACTCACATTGATCATCAACATGATTTCTCCCAAATTCACCATTTTAATTCTTTTTCTTCTTATAGCCGTTATATAATTTAAATTTATGAAATTTATAAAATTGAAGCATCAAACTCTATTCATGTCCACATAAACAATTTTCAATCACCTCAACCATCATATAAAGCTATTCATATACGCCATAAACATGCATTTGCTCAATTTCACTACTTAGGTTATTTTCTTCTCATTAACTTTATATAGCTCCAATAGTGAAACTTATCAAATTTATAAGGTAAACTCTACCCATTTCCACATGAGTAGATTTCAAACACCATAGGTGTTATACTTTGTCTATGATAAAACCTACATTTTTGTGCTATCTATTTTGATTGAACTATCATGCCTCGCCTTCCAAGGGGCAAACTTAATCATTTCCCTTTATTGTCACTATAACTTTCTCACTTTTAGGGTGTGGGTGCTTGGATCCCATTCAATTATACATCGCTTTGAGGCCTATACACTTCACCATTTCCCCTACAAATTCTCAAATTAAGGGAATATTCAACCAAAATTAGGCAGAGTCTGTCCTAAATTATCAAAAACCAAAACTTGAAATACATTAGTCATAATAACAATCTTCACAATTTCTAATATAAATCATAGTCATAAAACAACCACCATAACCATAAACTCACACCCATACCCACAATTACCTAAGATCAAAAGCTATCATGATGGCAATATACTTCAGAGAGATCATCATACAATCACATAACTAAATGACTATGACATGCTAATATATTTTATTATTGATCAATTTAAATAATCTAAATATACCTATACAAGAACACAATGGGGTTACAAACCCATCACGTCATACCATCATACCATTAAGAGAACATCTTCAAATCTTCCTTATGAGTCTTCAATCCATCATTGTAATCCTTTACCTGAGCTGTCAGCTAAAATTTAAATAAGAAGGCATGAGTTTGGGCAAACTCAATAAGTAGGTAATTAAAATATGTAAAGATCAATAATCAATATATAGCACATTCATATCCCCAAAACATATGAAGCCACTACTAGTCATTTAACACAATAATAATTCATTGATCACTGTATAGGGCAGTACATACTTTACTCAATTCCAATCATGTTACTTCTGTATTCTCATTTAACAAGATCTTTACCGTCAATATCATTACAATTTTAATAATCCAATATACCCAATTTACTCATCCCTAATCATAGTGAATCAATATTATTCAACAATTTCTTGGGATAATCATTATCCCTAGTCATTTACCTATTTTCATGAAACTACAACAATAATTTAAATAAATCAATGGGATATTCATTATCCCCAACACACGGACACATCATAATTACATAATATGATTAAGAAAATAAGTGCCCATAATAATGGGATATTCCTTATCCCAATCTTATTTCAAACAACAATACAGAAGGCCTACTTACCTTGTTATGCTTCCATGTCCATAACTCTACGAGTCCCATGATTTCGCTTCCAAGCAATACACACATGACTCTGCACCTATAACAAATGCCAATATTCAATTCACATGTGTGTTTCATATATTTACAACTTTCATTATCATTTAACTACATATTACCATTTCAAGGCTTCTTTTATTAACATACTTAATTTAAGATTCATTAATCTTCCATAAGCATCCTTTTATTTATGAAATAATGTCACTTAAACAACCTTTCAATGATCACTTATGGGTTGTATGAAATCAACTAATTCTATCTTGTTTTTCATTGAGGCTTTTCCGTAAACACTTCATAATCATCACTTAAGTTGCCAACTTCAACAAGGTGCATCCAATGAAATTATTATCCATAACATGCATCTAATAATTTAGCATATTAATCATTAGAATAATCTTATTAACACCCTAATTATCTCCCAAAACTAATATCATGATTCACAAAATACCCTACTTCTCATGTAAAACATGGACGCCTAATTCATGGGCAGCAATATAGCTCAAGCCACCCCAAAACACTATAATCAACCTATTAGTTATTTCCCCTATGATTCTATATACAGTCCATGCCGTTTTTCCCCAAATTTCCCTATTTAAGAAATTCCCAAATTTGATTATTCCCAAAACCCTAGCTTAGGGTAAAACATCATGCCTTATGCCTAATTTAGTTTCAAAATATACTTAAACATGAATTAATCATTGCCCTGTGGTTCCATGAACAAAAACCATCATCTTTCCCAAAATCTCATCATTCATAAACTTTCCACAAACTTAACCAAGGATAATTATGAAAATCGAATGGGGAAAATGAGTCTACCTTCATATTTGAATATGGCTTCTTGCTTTGCATCAAAATCCATCCCATTTCCACAAGAATCTAGTGTAGATTCCAAGAAACTCAAGATTCCATCTTCTTCCTTTGATCAGACGATTAAAACCCATCTTCATAGGCATGCTTGGATGCTTTCTCACCTAAATCACCTACTATTTTTGCAAAAATAGCAAGGATTTAGCATAAAAAGGGTAGAGTTTGCATGGGAAAAAAAATGGGACAGACTGGGGAAAGAATGAAATGAAAAATGCCAGAAATAGTTAGATTTCCAACTTAAACTGCGACCTGCACTACGGGCCCAAATTCTGGTGCCGTTGTGCCAGAATGTTCTGCCTACACGCATGTGCCTCATCATAATCTGACTTTGTGGTGCCAATTTCGTTGGCTCGCCTTGCTCCCTTATTTTGTGAATTTTCTCCTTTGTTTCCAATGTCGTTTCTTCTCCTATGTTTAATACCTTTTTACCACTTTACTTCATGACATATTACCCTCCTTGAATGTGATATATGCATACTTCAAGTATCAATGTTCATGAAAATTCATAATAACCCTTCTAACTAAAATGACATACCAATTTATCAAACTCACAACTATACCCTATTCAGATAATGATCCCAACTTGCTTCAAAATTTCAACTTCACTTTGGCTTGATTAGTTCATGCAACCATCCTCCCATTCAGCCTAAACTTCCAAAATGATTATTTCACATTGGTTCCACAATAGATCATAGCACAAATTAATAGATATGCAAATTTAAATTTCCCTAATTTCTTATGTAACATATCCATGGCAACATCACACACACTTTTCGTGAATTTTAATGCTATGGGCATTACGAACTATCTCCCTTACAAAAGGTTTCGTCCTCAAAACTTTGAATCTAAACTCACCTTTTTCATTGTTTCCTCAAGTTAGCATGTCACCTTCTCTTTTATATAATGGCTCTATAATTATTTTACTAAATTATTACTAAATAATCAGCAATTGATTTATTTCTATCTTCACACAATTAGCACAATTGTATGCTCACTCTTTCATTCCAACTATAACCATTTTCAAAACATAAATCATATAGTTGTATTCATATAATCTCGACATCACAATTCACCTTTTCATATTACATTAACATATAGCCAAGTACAATAATGCAAAATCTCTTTCTATATGCTTAATACTGCCATGTAACACTTGATACATTAAAATAAGGAAAACGTGTTGTGTAGTGTTGCTAAGGCTATGATGAATGTACTGATTTGAAAATTTGAATCCATTGTTTATTGAAAATGTGAAACAATTAATTTTTGAAAAATTATGTGTTTGAACGCATCGTAATGGTCTCTAGCATAAATATAATGATGTAATTGAGGTGAAAAAAACTAACATTGAAAAGAAATGTTGCATGTGTAGATGAAGGCCAGGCCAGTCAATATAATTATGTTAATGAAAAACATAATTGTGCAAAGTGTATACAAATAATTTTATGAATTAATTATTTGTTATTTTGGATAGATTATTAGGAATTTTAATGAAATATTATGTGTATAAATCATGAGAAAAGTGTAAGACTAGTAAAGAAATAAAATGGAAAGAAAACAAGGTTTAAAGTGGAGAAAAATGAAGATAATGTTGAATTTGGAAAAGAGGTCATTTATGATCAATTTTTGACATGGAAAATGGAATAATGTAAAAATATAGAAAACATAAGAGTTGTATATTTTGAAAATATCTTTCTAATGCATTAAAAATTATATGATTTGGATATCAAATGTGGATGTTATGATCAATGCACCAAAAATGCTTCATAAGGGTAAAGAGTATCAAAATTACCAAATTGGGTCACTTTATTAAATTTTTGATATAGATGTGGGCTTATTTGGAAAACTTAGTTAATATGAAATTGTATACCTTGAATTTAGATTTCTAATGCCTCAAAATTAGGTGATTTGGTCTCGTATGTAAATATTATACTCAAATTACTAATGCTATATCGGCACAGAAATTCCATGCCACGACATGGCTTCAACAAGGCAGATTTTTGGGCATCCAGCAGGTTTGTGCCATGGAATAGGCATTCCATGCTACGACATAGCAATTCCATGCCATGGCATGGATTCAGATAGGCAACGTTTTAGCCTTCCAGTGAGTCTACATTGCGACATAGCTTCTTAGTGCGCTGGAGCAACGAAAAGCCTGACATTTTAAGTTGGTTTTGTGATTTTTTTTTCATTCCATTTTTCTCCTTCTTCTTCCCTTGCTCCCATACCTCGAAACCCATCATGCCAAGGCTTGATTCTTGGCCTTGTTTGCTATAAATCATGGAGTTTTAGAAGAATACTTCTTCTATCATCCCTTCTAGCCTAAGTTTCTCCAGTTTGGATAGTGAAACACTAAGGGAAATTCCATTTTTCTATGATTAGGGGAGGATTCGGGAGTATGGAGGTTGAAACTTCATGGAAAAGAGGATGAAATGTCTGAAATTGAATGTAACATGCTTTTCCCTATTTGATTTTTGAGATTTTTCATTTCTAGGCTTTATACCCAAATTCGTGAATACGGATTTTGGGGAAGATGATGGATGTTTATTGTTGAATTCATGGGGAAAATAAGTAAAACATGCCTTGTGATGATTTTGGCATGATTTAGACTTGGAAAATCATGATTATGCATTAACCCCATCCATGAATAGTAACCCTAGGGGTAAAATTAGTATGAAATTGTGTAAATTGATAAGAAGATTTGATTAATAACTTGATTAAAATATTTGTGGCATGAATTAGAGTTGATTAAATATGATTATGAATGAGATTTTGATGTGAACAGTTAATTATGAATAGTAAACATAATTATGCTTGGTTTAATTGAGATATAATGTTATTAAGGTAAAATTTAGGTTGAGTATGCTATGGAATCATGAAGAATAATTAGGATTGAAAAACCCTAATCCCATATTATAGAGCAACTTACGCTTCATGGATGCCTGTGAGGCATTAAATCATTTGTCTATTGAATTATATGCCTAGAGGAATGATTAACAATAAATGAAGGTTTGATAACCTCGTTGGATTAAAAATATGAAAAAGAGTAAGTGTTTGGCCTGATATACATTAGTAAAATTGTTTTGTAAATGAATGAGATTGTTGCTCTGTACCGGATCATTTGAGAAGGATGAAAAGTCATGGAGCTTGAGAAGTGTATAGTGATTCACTCACGGTAAGTAGACCCCCTTTTGTCTTGGTTGAGTGCATGGGGATTTACCCCTTTATTTGAATCCAGACTTGCATGTTAATTGGTGATAATGAATATCCCATATTTGTTTAAAATTGATATTATTTGATTTATTAGGCATAATGGGTATCACTTGGATTAAAATACTTGGTGTTTTGTTTATGATACGACGTAGATAGATAGGGGATAGAAGATATCCCATTTATTGTGATCAAGTATGGTTGGATCATGTGAATGCTTTGTATATTGAAACAGAAACTATACATGTTTTGGATATGACATGAACATGTAGATGCTTAATTATTGATTCTTGATTTCTATTATTTGTCCTTACTTACTGAGTTGCCCAGACTCATGCCTTATTGTTTAATTGTTTTAGCTAATAGGCCAGGTGAAGCCGTATATTAGGATTGGTGACCAAATATGGAAGACACTTTGGATGGTAGGATTGAATGTTGGAATAGGAATCACATTATATATTTGTATCAGGTGAATTTGTATAATTGGGTTAATTGAAATTGATGTATAATGTAATATATTGGCATGTCATATTAATGGTAAATATATATGATATGGATATGGATATGGATTATTGCCATCATGGGGTGATGCAGATTCTGTGCTGTGGGTAAGTTAAGCTAGTTGAGTCAAATAGGGTTTGATTTTTAATTGTTAAAATTTCAATTTTATTACTGCTGATTATGTATTTATGATTGAAAATTATGAGTATAGATATTTGAAATCGTTGATATAGATATTAGGAATGTATTTAATGATTGTATATTAGGTCTTGGAATGATTGCATATTAGGTTTTGGATATTGAAAATACAAGGTAAACTTTGCCAGAATTTTGGCAGAAGTTCCCTTAAAAATAGGACAATTGTGGGGTTATAGAAAGACTTAAGAAGAAGGGAAGTGGTAGCATCCTGCATAGGCTCCAATAGAGAATAATCTATCAAATGGCCAAAACGCATAGGGTAGGGGTGTGGTGTGTTACATGTCAATACTTATCAAACTAAGAAAAGTTTCCCCCATTGAATAAGTTAATCAAATTTACTTCTCTTGTGTGATTTTATCAAGTCAAAACAAGGTAATTGTGGAAAATCCTTCCACCAAGTTTCAATACTAGTTTACCCATTTTAAGCTATCTCTAACCACTTATTTTCATTTCTCAATGTCATCTCTATCAGTTACTACCTCTAGCTTGTAAAAATTATATCTTCATCTAGAGATTCTACTTCTAAAGCTCAATAAGTAATTCTTGTTTTCTAATTTTCATATTATAATGTCATTTCCAAGATCATGATGTAAGACCATCAATAAACAGAACAATATTTTCCCCCATCATCTTTAAAATTAAGTTGAGTATAGTCTTAACATATTATTCATTGAGTCCATAATCATTTTAAGCAAATTGATATTACAAAATCCCCAAAATGCTCTAATGAGTGAATTGTTGAACCCAATAGTGCATAGAGCAATTAGTCAAGTTTTGATGATTCATAACAACATATGAGCGAACATATGTGGTATTAATTATTATGTTCCTAAGCATTATAGAAATAAGTCTTTACATACAGGGAAGCAATTTGAATACAGTGGATAGCGTACACAACAAATGCATCAACAAACACAATCCACTGACCGAAAGAAGACAAGAGTGATCAAAGAATGACCCTAAAACTTTAAAAAGAAGCCATCAAGAAAAATTGTTGTCATGGAACTCAAGTCTCAATGAGTGATCAAGCAATTTGTCAACAAAAAAGTCAGTGTCAAAAAGTATCTGCTTCAAGAAGATTCAAACAAATCGTTCCATGGACAAGACAAAAAAATTGATTATAATCAACACTTATCCATAATCAACACTTATCCACAAAACAAAGATGAATTCAATTTGCAAAAGCAGAGACAAAATGGAGTAGAAAATAGACAAATGAAGAAGATAAAATTAGTCAAGCATTTGTCTATTATATAAAGCTCATTTGAAAATTGAAGAAGCCAAGGAACCTGTCTGCAATCTCTCCAGAAAAGATAGAAGATAAAGAAGAAGCGGCACAACAACTAGAGAAGAAAACTTTATCTGTTGCCTGAATCTACAAAGAGTTGTCTGTCACCAACAACAAACAAATCCATATGACAACCTTTAAAGAAGCAAGTAGTCCATGCCTCAATGAGTCATTTGTTACTTAACCATTATATAAGTGACTAGAAGAAGAATTCCTCTGCACACCACAACTTCGTCTATCATTTACGATAGACAATCCATCAGATGAACCATTTGGAAGACTTTGTCAATAATTTGCAACTTCATCTGCTAATCTCAAAAGACAAACAACAAACAAAGTATGTTTCATCTATCAAGGAAGAAACCTTGTCTGTCAAAAAGAACATCTGCTACTTACAACAAACAAAGGCACTTTAGCTGATAAGAAGAAGACTTGCTAGTGAAGGATACTTTGTTTGCTACGAAGAAGCTTTGTTCGCACTACAAAGATCATTTGCCATTTATAACAGACAAAGCAATAGACAAGCCACCTCACCTAATGAAGGAAACTTCATCTATTAAGAGAACATCATCTGATGAACAACGAAGAAGAGAAACTTTATCTATGACTCTACGATTTAGCTGTTACTTATAATAAGCAAATTAGAAGATGAAGGAAACTACTACAATGGTTTTTGATAATGATGAAGTGGTCTATCATGTGGATCTACTTAGAGTTACTTTGTCTATTACTTACAAAAGACAAATTCAAGTGAAAAAGTCCTAAAATAAATTCTAATATATCATGAAGAGTAGAAGCCATCTGTACCAGACATTACTGACTACACTCTCCGGTCAAAATCTCATTCGAAGCAAATTTTATAAAGCAAACCAGAAAATTTGAGATTAGCAGAAGATGGAAAGAAATATAAAGGAAAGTAATCTAAATTCTAATAAAGATTACATCTTATAGAGCTTATGTTCATTCAGGCTTAATGAGCATCTTTCCATAATAATAAATTAGTTAGTCAACCATAAAAGTCTTCATCCCATGTTTGCTAAAATGGGAAAGGCACCTTCTTTAAAGTCAGTGCTGCGGGCTTTCCAGCTGCAAGTGAGTTTCTCAAGAAGATAGCTTTCCAAAGGGAGAAATCAGAATGGTTTTCAACGCTAATAGAAAGCCAATTACCTCTAATGGGCAGAAGTTTCTAAAGTAGCATAAAGGTAGTGCAGTGACACCAAAAAAGGTTGAGGAAGCTTAAAGAAAAATAAAAACAGAGCATGAATGCATAACATCACACTAAGTCAGACTATGCTTCCTTCTAGATAGTCAATCTCATTACACTAATAGATAATGACCCTAAAAGTTCTATCATAATCATATACCTAGAGCATCGATATCTAATGAGCTTCAATGAGAAATCATTTTTTATGAGCTTAATCTTTATATGAATCAGCCTAAGAAAAGAGGCAATATAATGTGCAAAAAAAGTGCTATCAAATCACCTATGTGAGTTAGTGGTGAGCTCGTGAAAACCATGTTGTAATGAGTTGTTGGTGAGCTCAGGAAAACCAACAAGTTTGCTAGTGATCTTTGAAACTAGTGAGTTTCCTGGTGAACTCGTAACACTAGAAGAGTGTCAGGGACACTTGCTTATGCCTCTTGGAGCTGGAATCCAGAAGAAGTGTTGGGGACACTTGTTCACGCTCCCTAAAGCTTGAATCTAGAAGAGTGTCAAGGACACTAGTGTACTTCCTTTATATGAGATATAGTGGAACCCAAGGCATAATGTGTTGGTGCTCTTGGATAACTAGATGTAGGGACGGGGTTCCTAAGCCACTATAAAAATTATGTTCTTTGTGTCTGTGTGTGTGTGTGTTTGCTTGCCTGCTCTATCTTTCATGCACTCCACTATTTTTGTTAACTTTTTGTGCAATTGTTTTATATCCTTCATTATTTCATTAAGCATAATCTGATCACTCACATCATCATACACAAACTACAACTTGTTTGACATAGGAATAGCTAAGAGAAGTTGAACTTGGAAGTGAAGCAATCATACAATCATACATGGAAATTGCATATAACATTTCTGCTTAGGGACAAGTTAATTCTAACTACTAGAAGTCAACTTGTGAAGAGATTCTCATGGCTAAATTGTTCCACAACATTTCTACTTAGGGACAAGTTAGTTACAAACCTTTATGAATTATTATTTTGTTATATACTCTGAAAACATTGAAACTTTAGCATCTTACTAAACTTGAGTAAAATATCCATTTATAGCCTTGATAAAAAAATGCATGAGAAATTATTTGTGACAAAGCTAATAGAGTGCAGAGGATCCGGGCAATTGATTCTATGCAAGAGCAACAAAAACAAAAAGTAGCAAAAAGATGCATTTAAGAAGAATCATGAAAAGATGGAAGATAATCAAGTAAGAAATTTTTAGTATATTATTAGTTCAAGAAAATAAGGTAACTATCTGATCTAAACTCTCAAATCTTTAAGGAATTGATATTTGTCTTAAATGTTACTTAATTAATAGCATATCATTTTGAATGTCATGCACATTATATTAAAAGTATAGTTTGCTTATGCATATCATCAATCACTCAAACCAATATCTTCCATTCATAAGTAAATCACTATCATAATCTCAGACAATCATACATATTCTGAATAAAAAATAAATTGAAAAATTACATCATTTCATATTTGCCAACAAACAAAGTCATCACTTCCTTTGTTGGATTGTTTGATGCCACTAAATTCGTCTGAAACTCCTAAGGACACACTCGACAAATCTTTTATTTAACTCCGTCTCAAACCCACTTCTTACACTCACTATTTGCAACAAAAACCCCTTTATAAAAGAAGGTGATTCGAATTCCCACTGTTGTCTTCTCTACTTCTTGTCTTCTTGGCACCATTTTCCTTCACTCATCTGGTTACCAAAAACCCCAAGTTCTTCCACCTCAAAACCCTAAAACCTCGGTTGACAAAAATGGCGGACACAAGAGCTAAAAGAAGACTCCAACATCCATGGTCGGAGGGAAAAGAAGTAGAAAGTAGTCAGAGGAAATGCATTCATTAAGAAAAAGTAAAGCACAAAGAAACAGATTTCTAGAGGTAACGTTTCAAAATGCTGAACAAAGTTACCAAGTTTACATGAATAAATTTGTCAATAGAAATGTAGTAAAGGGTAGAGCCATTGATTTAAAACCTTTGAAAAGAAAACAAATTTGGAAGTATGTGACTAGATAAGCTTTCAGGGTTGGAAAAATCATATGAGTCACAGGGACGAAAGCTATTCCATAATGGTGAAAATACTTCTCTATAATTATGACATAAGCTCAAAAAATAGTGGATTGGAAATAAAGAGATAAATATCTCCCCTAAAAATATTAGCGAATGCTTGAATCTTCCTCTAGTTGAAAGGTGGACATTTCAATGGCCAACACCCAGAAGAGAATTGTTCTGACAATAGATAGGTACATCCATTGGAGAGAATGTAAAGAATATAAATACCAAGGATCTAGATGTAAACTTGAGGCTTGCGCACCTTATCCTTAATAACAACATTCATCGCAAGGTTGGCAGTAGGGATAATGTTTCTGAGAACGACACAAAGATTCTTTTACCGTTAAAGTATAAGAAGAAGTTGAATCTTACCAAATCGATGTCTGACTATCTTTCTCAAGTAAAATCATCACCAAGACTTCCTTTACCATATGGAATGGCAATGGCTCAAATATTGAGAAGAGCAAAGGTGGACTTGTCATATCAATTCCCTGAGGTATTCAAAAAATCAAACATGATTGATGAAATAACATTGAAGAGAATGGGAATATCATCAGGTAATACAGTCATCAAAAAAACTAGAGGGGCAAGATAAGTAGAAATGATTGAAGAAGAAGAAGAAGGGGAAGTGGAGGAAGAAGTGGGAAGTGAAGAACATTAGAAAATAGACAGAATACAAAGAGAAGAAGAAGAAGAAGAAAGAACATAATCTATCAGGGAAGAAAGAGAGAAAGTCCCTTCAACAACTACAGTAGAAGAGGCAACAACACTAGAAAAAGAAGCAGCAACTGTAGCAGAACCATCTCCACACAATAGCCTAATTCCATCTTCCTTCAAACCTACTCACTCACCTCTAGTAGTTCAACACTTTCCATAAGGTCATAAGTCTTGACATCATAGTCCAAATCCATCCCCTTTCGTACCTACTCATTCATCCCCACATACCCAACACATTCTACAAAATCTTGAAAATAGGCTTGAGAACATTAAACTATTTGCTACATCTATGACACTAAGAATGGATTCATTGGACAAAAAGATCGAAACCTTATTCTCTTTAATGAAATCCATCAAAAACCAAAAGAAGCCAACTTCTATCTCACTAGGAAGAGATATTCACTTTACCTCACCATCCCCTCAACCAGTTCATTCCTGTCCTACATCACCTCACCAATCACCTCATCTCTCTTTTGTTCCACTTTCACCTCATCACACACCTCATAAATCTTCATCTCTTGCTCATCATACAGATCTTCCACTAGAATATCCTAGGTCTAATTCTGTATCTTCTATATTAGAGTCAACAATTCCAATAAGTAAAATCTTTAAATCTTTAAAATCTACTTCAAAGAAACATTTATCTCAAGAAAATCTCTTTTCACCTCCACAAAACATCAATCAATCCACCTCATTCACACCTGTTCAAATACCTAAATCTTCCCATCCATCTCCAGTCATTCCTCAAGCACCCTTAAACACTAGTCAACTCACTCCACCAAAAGTCATGCCATCCTCATCTCAATCATATCAACTTCAGTGTCCCAAACTCCCCAAACAAACAAAATTCCTCAATTCCTAAGAACAGAAAATTAAAAATGACCCTTGAAGAAATTGAACATAGATAATTAATAAACCAAATAGTTGCTCTCACTCTTCAATCACAAAATAAATCCTTCACTTTATCTGATCTTCCTTTTCAAAATTTTGAAGACCAAGATTATCTTGACAACATTATAATAATGAAAGGACCATCTAAAACTCTCAAACCTAAACCTCTTCTAGATGGCGATAAAATCATTGATAAAATCCTAAATGAATTCTCCCAACAACCACCAAATACTATTCCTTCCACAACACCAAATGTTGAATCCTCTCCTTCTACAATTCACACTTCCTTTGAATCATCTCCACCTACTTCACCTCCTTTTGTTAACTCATATCCTTCCACAACACTTGCTCTCTCTATTGTTGAAACATTTACTTCAACGACCTAATAGCTCTCTTCCAGTGCTCAACCTTCTTCATGGATCAAGGTTTTAGCATCCAGGCCCTCAACAAGGAATACCCAAGAAGCTGAATCTAAATCTATTCCTCAAAGCACAATCTCCATTACACATGCCACCTTCAACTATTGAACAAATGCCAACACTGTGGCAATTCATCATGGCAACCCTTCTTCATATCCAGAGCTATTAGATGACAACTATTGAGCAGGCATTAAGCTCATTGACCAACATGAGATAGGCCCAAATCCTCTTATGCTGACTACAGACATTTTTGAAAGATGGTCAGCTGCCAACAAGAAAGCACAAGATCAAGGATTACCTCTTCCTCATCCAATACTAATCCTGATTACCTTAGGCAAATTCGATTTGTCCCTAGTAGAATCCCAAAAGCTCTCAATGTAAAAATTCCATTAGAAAAATGAAGTTTTTCTTACAATTATGATTTGGGGTCACTGATGTACATCATATATATTTCACATTAATGAAATTATTTTTTGGATAAATTTTTGGTTATTATCACTTACATTATTAAATCTTTATTCTCCTTCTAGAATTTCCCTTTTTGATTATGATAAAAAGAGTAAGAAATATATACCATGTCAATGAGTGAAAATAGGACCATACAAAAGTATAATTTAGTGATGGTACCTACTCAGGTGGAGCCAAGCCACATGAGCCAAAATCTAAAAGCAAAAGAAGTTAAATAAGCAAATTGAGTACTAAGTCAGGGGGAGTCATGATGCATTTATACATGTGTAAATTTCATTCAAATTAATGAGTCTTCTCTTTGCTGATAGGTATTTCACTCAAATTTTTTGTCATCATCAAAAAGGGGGAGAATATTGAACCAAACAGTGCATAGGGCAATCAGTCAAGTTTTGATGATGTGCAAAAACATTTGAGAGAACATGTGTGATACTAACAATTATGTTCCCAAGCAACTCAAAAATAGGTCTTTACATATAGGGAAGTAATTTGAATACAGTGGATAGCGTACATAGCAAATGCATCAGCAAACACAATTTAGTGACCGAAAGAAGACCAGAATGATTAGAAAGAATAACACTGAAACTTTGAAAAGAAGCCATCAAGAAAATTTGTGGTCATGGAACTCAAGTCTTAATGAGTAATCAAACAATTTATCTATAGAAAAAGTTAGTCTCAAAAGGTATCTGCTTCAGGAAGATTCAGACAAATCATTCCATGGACAAGACAGAAAATTGATTATAATCAACACTTAGCCGTAACACAAAAATGAATTCAGTTTCCAGAAGCAAAGACAAAATGAAGCCGAAAATAGATAAATGAAGAAGCCAAAATGAAGAAAAAATTACTCAAGCATTTGTCTATCATATAAAGCTCCTCTGAAAAACTAAAGAGGCTAAGGAACTTATTTACAATCTGTGTAGAAAAGATAGAAGATAAAGAAGAAGCAGCATAGCGGCTAAAGAAGAAAACTTTGTCTATTGCCTTAATCTCCAAAGAGGTGTCTATCACCAATAATAGACAAATCCATAAGAAAACCTTTAAAGAAGCAAGTAGTCCATGCCTCAACGAGTCATCTGTTACTTAACAAACAACCATTATATAAGCGACTAGAAGGAGAATTCATTTGCACGCCACAACTTCATCTATCACTTAGGATAGACAAGCCATTAGACGAACCATTTGGAAGACATTATCTATAGGTTGTAACTTTGTCTGCTGATCTCAATAGAAAAATAATAGACAAAGTATGTTTTATCTATTAGGGAAGAAAACTTGTTTATCAAAAAGAATCATCTGCTACTAACAATTGACAAAGGCACTTTGGCTGATGAGAAGAAGACTTTGTCTTGTGAAGGATACTTCGTCTGCTATGAAGATGTTCGTGCTATAAAGATCATCTACCATTTATAATAGAGAAAGCAATAGACAAAGCCACCTTACCTAATGAAGGAAACTTCATCTCTTAAGAGAACATCGTCCGATGAACAATGAAGAAGAGAAACTTCGTTTACGCCTCTACAATTTAGCTGTTACTTATAACAGACAAACCAGAAGACAAAATAAACTACTAAAATGGTTTCTGACAATGACAAAGTAGTCTATCATGTGGATCTACTCAAAGTTACTTTGTTTATTACTTACAAAAGACAAATTAAAGTGAAAAAGTCCTCAAATAAATCATAACATATCATGAAGAGTAGAAGCCATCTATGCCAAACATCACTAACTGCACTCTCCGGTAAAAATCTCATTCAAAGCAAATTTTATAAAGCAGATCGGATAATTTGAGATTATCTAAAGATGGAAAAAAATTCAAAGGAAAGCAATGTACATTCTAATAAAGATTACATCTTTTAGAGGTTGTGTCCCTTCAGGCTTAATGCGCATCTCTTCATAATAATAAATGAGTCAATCAACCATAAAAGTCTTCATTCGACATTTGCTAAAATGGAAAGGCACCTTTTTCAAAGTCGCTGCTGTAGGCTTTCCAGCTACAAGTGAGTTTCTCAAGAAGACAGCTTTCCAACGAGAGAAATCAGAATGGTCTTCAACATTAATTGAAAGCTAACTACCTCCAATGGGCAGAAGTTTCTAAAGCAGTATAAAGGTAGTGTAGTGACACCAAAGAAGGTTGAGAAAACTGAGAGAAAAACAAAAGTAAGGCATGAACGCATAACATCTCTCTAACTCAGAATATAATTCCTCCTAGATAATTAACCTCTATTGCACAAATAGATAATGAGCCTAAAAGTTCTATCATAATCATATACCTGGAGCATTGATATCTAATGAGCTTCAACGAGATATTATTTTATTTATGAGCTTAATCTATATACAAATCAGCCTAAGAAAAGAGTCAATATAATGTGCAAAAAGAGTGATGTCAAATCAGTTATGTGAGCTAGTAGTGAGCTTGTGAAAACCATGTTGTAATAAGTTGTTGGTGAGCTCAAGAAAACTAATAAGTTTGCTGATG
>JAYJMB010034708.1:0-34669 GCA_036873735.1 Pouteria campechiana
AATGCTATATTATTTGTGAGATTTCTTATGCTATTGTATTTGTGTATTAAAGATTAATTTATGGGCATGTCATTGTATTTAGTATATATGGATAAATATTATATAATGGAGGAGTGGAAATATATATATATATATATATATTGCTATTATGATGCAACAGCAATCCTGGGGGAGCCTGTGGAGTTGTAGGGATGTTGTGTGGATGAATGGAGGAATATTAGAGTGTATAATTTCTTACTTTTATGAATTACAATAGAGAAAATGTATCTTAATAAGTGTTGAATGCTTGTATCCTAGCTAGACACTCCATTTTTAGGAAAAATCTGTCTAATTTTCTGTAGAAATTAGGTAAACTAAAAAATGTTATCAGAGAAATCCCACCCTAGAAGTGGAAAAATCATGGTATAATCATAATGGGCTTGTAGTGTAAAGTGAAGTAATAGCCTTAGGAGGGCGGGGCATTTGTCATGCCCCGCCTTCCGAGGCGCAACGCTACATTTTCCTCATAAATTCACTAAGATTTGTCCACTTTTATGGTGGGGTGCTCTGCCCAAAATCCGGCCCCATACTTCCACAACCCAAGATCGACCCGAATCATGATGGTAGTATCCATAATTGGGATCATATCATTCTAATACAATGTCAAATATACATATCTATGACTTGCCATACATTTGATCATACATTAATTAAAATATTTTCACTACAAGTATACAACCCAATTGAATTATAATTATACATCACTTAGAACTTTTGAGTCCAACTATACAATTACATAAATTTCAATTCCAAATTACAATACCACACATATTTTCTATGAAATATAATAATGATCATTGTCTTTGGACTCTCTTGCTTGACTTGCTAGCTAAAAATATAAATAAGAAGTTGTGAGTCTAGACAACTTAGTAAGCATGCATGATTCAAAAATAATAACGAATTAAAATAACATGTTCATAACCAACACGTCATTTCATATCCAAATAATCAGAATCTATATTCATGAAACCCTCATTTACATTATCAATTCCATCTTAAATGATTGCATTCAATTATGCCAATATACTTCATACATATATATCAACTTTATCAATTTCTACAAATCATAATATCATTTCTATAAATCATTCTTACTATTCCTCAACAATCAAATAACCTTCCCATAAACAAAACATTCAGTAAATCCATCAAAATACATATCAAAAATAAAGAAATATGGGATATGCACTATCCCCAACCAAAACACAAATGCCCGGTTAAACAAATGAAATATTTCATATAGCCAAAATAAAGAGCTTACTTTAGTGTAGAATCATAGCATCGCACCAAAATAATTTTTTAAATTCTTTGATTCCAAATCCAAGTTCAATTATCCTTGCATATATCATATGTATCACAACTTCAAGCCCCCTTTGTTTCTTATTAAAGCAATTCGTCAAACATATAACATACATGGCTTAACTTAACATTTTCATTAGGACATAACCTCTAAATTTCATTTCCAGTTATATACAATCACTTTACAACTCAATTAACATTGAATTTGCCATAACACTAAGTTAATTGAGTTCCTAATTCATTCAAACCATTGCATAATGTCATTATATATGAATCCCCAAATTACTAATCAATTAGATTACTATTTTCTTCATGGATCACAAAATAATTTGGTTTCCTCATGTCTAAAACATGTTAAAAATAATACAATTAACCAATTAATCATCTTCCCCACAATTCTCACATCAATCCATATCAAATTCCTTCAAAAATTACTGTTCATAGTTTACTTCAAACCCTAATAGAGCAAACCCCAAATTCTCCTATCCAATTCCATTCTAAACCATTATTATGCATGGGTTAATCATTTTCCCTATGGTTTTACACATGAATCCACACCAATTTGCCCAAAAATTTACTGTTTATAGTTCATATGTAACCCTAATTAATAGAAAATTAGAAATTCAGTTAATAGAATTAACTTACCATGAAATATACATGTGTCTTCCATTCAGGAATGAGAATTCACACCCAAAGTTGCCATTATCTCACTCCACTTGGAAGAAATCTGCGCTACCTCCATTTTACACCATCCAAAATCCTAAAACTCTAGCTTAGAGGCATGCTCACATGATTCTCCAATTAAATAAAGCATTTTCCAAGCTAAAAAGGCATGACTTTGGGTTGGATGAAGCTAGGGCATGAGTTTTGGGTGTAGGGGAGAAAGAAAATGGAATGAAATAAGAAATGGGATGGGCCAAGGCTTTAAAAAATTGGATTTTCCTGTACTTCGACGCACCACAAGACTCTTGCCATGACAGGGGAAAGTCTTGCTGCGGCAAAGACTTGCTGAATGGCTAAAAGAATGCATTTTTAGAAGCCTTGCAGTGGCAAAAAATCACCTTGCCATGGTAAGGTCTTACTATTTGCCCAAAAGTGAATTTTCTGGAAGCTTTCCATGATAGAGAAAAGCCTTGCCACAGTAAGGAAATTCTATCCAATATAGTGTTAGTATTTTTATCATAACGTTTACATACAAGATCCAAATGACCTGATTTTTAAAGCATTAAAAGATAAATTCAAGGGCTACAACTTTCATGTTAAATAATTTTCCCAAATCATCTCTCAAGCATGTCAAAATTTGGATAAAGTAACCTAATTCATTCATCTTATTATTTTTGTAGTCATTTGGAACCATTTCAGTATATTAGTCATAACTTCCTCATATGACATCGGAATTAACTAATTTTTCTTCCATTGGACAGATAATTTCATGATTTACAACTTCTAGGTTGAACATTACTTCAAATTAGTCAATTATGCATGTGATCCTTTAGTTCACATGTAACCCTAATTAACAAAAAATTAGAAATTCAGTATTTCATAATACACACTTGTGCTCCTTTAGTTTTCTTCCAAATTTTCCATTTTTTCTCTCATCTATCATTACTAAACTTTTAATCATTTCATTTTTTATTACTCTCATTAATAATCCTTTTAAAATGCTTATTTAAGAAATTAATTCTTATTTCAAACCCAATCGATAACCCATTCATCACAAAAGCTATTCAAAATCAAAATTCACACTTATAAAATATCATTTATAGCCTCATTTTATATCAAACACTTCATATATCAACAAGATTACTTCCCACATATCACATGTACGAAATGGAACATGCTTATGCTATTTACCACTTTACTTGAAGTCAATTTCCAAAAATCACTCATTCAATTGTTTTTAATTGAATTTCTCTGAATTTTCTGCTATATGTGACTTCATATGCCATTTTCATTCTAAAATGAATCAAAGTCTTAAACCAAGATTCCCCATACATCACAATATCTATGGTAATCATATTAGGTCATTCATATAGTTCATAATTATGCCCTTGCTCAATTTCACCATTTTAGTTCTTTTTCTTCTCATTGACTTTATATAACTCAAATTAGTAAAATTTATCAATTTCATAGAACAAACTCTACCCATTTCCACATGAGCAGATTTCAATCACCAAAGGTGTTACAACATTATAGTCAAGCAACTCAGTAATTAGTTATGCAATTAATCAATAATCGATGCAATGTTTATAAAGACAATAATCTTGCACATGCAAATGGAACTACTATCATGATGTCAACACAATCAAATGTCAATACAATTAGAACTACAAATGTCCTATTAGGACTCTACTGATCATTCTCCATCATTCATGATATTCTATCTACAAACAATAGGTACCATGCCTGGCAGGTCACTAACTTAGTGGTCACAGCCACTAATTAAGTGGACTCAACCACAACCTAAGTGGAATTAAACACAACCAAGTGGACTCTGCCATGACCAAATGGACTCTGCCACAAATGAAGTGGACTCCACCATGAATCAAGTGGACTCAGCCACCACCAAGTGGACTCTGCCACCACCAATTGGACTCTACCACAGATCAAGCGGACTCTGCCACGAATCAAGTGGACTCAGCCACAACCAAGTGGACCATCTCTGTAGGCATCCAAATCCAAATGCATAGAATTATATTATAAATAGTATACATTTTCTAGCATGCCTCTAATTCTTAATCAACTTGCTAAACTCAAAATCATAACAAAGTAACTTAATAAACCCAAAAACATATTCATTCATCAAGTATTCCTTTCACTCAAATAATTCTATTCTTGTGTTTCAACAATTTATTATAATATACTATTTCTTGTCTCACTACCATCAAGACTACCCCTAAATCATCTAATGATAGTCTCATCTACTAAATCATCTAATGATAGTCTCATCTAAAACTAAAATAAGTCCATTATTAGAGTATAATAAAAATCATAGAAAATAATCATAACAAAATTTTGGACCAGTGCCAGTCGCGTTACCCATTTCTCCCTTGTCTAGCAAAATTCAGTGTCGAGGTGTCACACATGCTGCCCACTTGTTTTCCTTGATAGTTTGCCCCATTGACCCATTTTTTGCACTTCATTGTTTCCCTTATCTAATCATCTTAATCCCCTACTTAAATTACAACATTTGTCCTAGCATTCTTCTTCATTCTTCCCAACTATCTTGGGACACAATCATGCATATGATACCATCAATACTTATATACTACATTACCCTCATAATGTTTTATAAAATTCATGATTCTCAACATATAATAACTTATGTCTACGTTTATAGTAATTTCCTACTTTCATACATTATTTCCTTGATTTCCAGCTTTCTTTTACACAATTCACATAGTTTAAACATAGTCAAAGCATACTTCTAACCAAAGTCAACTCACAATATTCATAATGCATAAGCATACATTCTAATTTAATTACATAAAAAAATTAACCTTCTTACCCTATTATCAAGCACTCCACTTAAGCTTAAGCTCTAAGATTTGTATTTTCAAAATCAATCTCCTAGTTTAAAGCTCCTACATTCAAATTTCATAAGCTCTAATTATTCAAATGCAATTGCAGTTCATTAAACATAACCAATGTTGTTTACATCTCTAGTTCATGGCACTGCCCCATTTAATACTTATCTTATCATCAGATCAAATCCTAATTAAATGATCATTAAGGACTTAATAATACATATTATTTAGATCGCATGTTTCTAGCTACCCTTCCATGAAACACCTTGCAAACAGTTTATGAAACTTGGGTTCACAAGTTTATGAAACTTAGGTTAACAACTTTATAACAATTAGAATTTCCAATCCAACTTACAAAGCTGATTATTTCTGATGATTCCACATCCAAATAAGCAATCGACACCTTCATTACATCCCTAAATTCATAGTTTCTTCCATTCCCAACCTCTAGCGATGCATAACTTAACTTATAGGATGAAATTAAATGCATTTATTAAGTAATATACATCAACTGTTAACAAAAACAACTTACCTAGAATTTTTCTTCACTTGATTCAGTCTACTGACAATTCCACACTGTTTCCTGCAATTTCCACTAAATTTTGGAGCTTGGGAGAAACTCTAATGGCTGGAAGTGAGGGTTTTGCTAAAGGTATGGGAGAGGTGGAGCATTATAAGCTCCCATTCCATAGTGCTCTGGCAATGTCCATGCACCTGCAATCCAAAACTACTGCTTTTCATCACCATATTCACCCCAAATTTTCCATTACACCACCCAAGTCAGGCTACAAGGTAAATTTGCCGACTACAATACAAGTTTGCTAGCTGCAAAATTTTCAGGCCTCACACTTAATCAAGCCAAATTTCATTCATCACAAATGTTAATTGCTCAGAAATTTCATTTAAATAATCGATCATGGCAAATATGATAATTTTCATCAAAATTGAAATTAAACCATTTATAAGATATAAATCAATCAGTCACATATGAAAGAGAGAATATAATTAGTTTAAGTCAATTAAGAAATATATAACCACTCTTTCACAAAACATATAATTCTCACTACATTAAATTATCGTAAAATTCTCATAAAAGATACAAAGTTGTTATGAGGATCCGCAGTGGATGAGGGAATGGCAGGCTCCCCCTGTGTGGCAGTCTAGGTAGATGTGAGCTCATTCATAGTAAATGTAGGTTCTAGATCCTTGGATGTGGTGGTTGGCTCAACTGATGTAGTGGGATGATTTGTAAGTGTAAAAGGTTCTAGTTGTGCATACTTGAAGTGAGAAAGAAGTATATCTAACTTCTTTTCCATTCTTTGCATTTGGGAGTCATGCAATCTTAACTCACCTACTTATTATCTTAACTCCTTCACTTCTAATGAAAGTCTAGTGTAGGCAGAGGATCTAGGAATGAACTTTGTAGGTTATAAATGTAATGAAGATAACTCTTTATTTGTTGTGGGACTTCCTCTAACTTGCCATTCTTCTCTCTCTTCCTTCCTCTCCTCCTCCCCCTAGGAGGGTAATACATCCTTTTTTTCATTCTCATTATCTTCTTCCATCTCTCTCTCTCTCATTCTTCTCTTCCATCTTTTAATTTTTTAAAAGTTTAGGCCTTAATGATGATTACAGAAGGAATGACTAGGCATGAAATACCTATTCGAGACCTTAAACTATAAGGTTTCCCAAACAAGCATTACTAAACTTGGGACTATAATAACATTAAGGATAATGAAATTAAGGATTAATTGTGTTTGCTCATTAGTTTAACTTTTTAGAATGATTAGCTTAAATCAATGAGATTGTTTAAATTCCAATCCAATGTAGTCAAACATCAAGAATATATAACATTGAAGTGCATATGTTTTTTGCATCAATCATATATATAAGTTTTGGCAAACTTATCTCCTTTGTTACTCCCTTTCTCATTTCAACTTTTCTTTTCCTTATACCAGCCTTGAATTCTATCCATTGGAGAAAGTCTAACTTTGGGTTTTTATGGTTCAGACGATGTCATGGCTTTGGATAGGCTAAGATTCAAGTTGTTGACATTTTGGACGATGTTGCTTTGTTTGAAGTTAGTTTTTCACGTTGTCCGAACCATCGTGGCATTGGAACTTTGTCTAAAATTGAGCTTTCTTGTTGCTTCATACTATCCGGAGTGGCTTTCAGATTATGTGAAGCGCTTTTCCCTTCTTAGCTTTGAACAAAGGCTGCATCTAAAATAAGTACTTCATACTATATGAATTAACAGATGAGCCTATTGAATTTGCGCATTTGTATGGAATTCTTTTGTAACTTCTGGAACTATTTTCTGCATGCTTCTTTTGTCTAAAATTGAGTTGATTTTCTAATGTATGATATTGATTATTACTTACTTTCGAAGAAGATGATTTTAGTTTCTTATTGTTCTTCTTCTTTTTCTTTGTTCTTATTTCAAGCTTTTCCTGTATACACTTAAAATATTCTTGCATTTTTTCTTCATTAGTAAACTCAAACAGATGTGAGCATGCATTACAAATTAATTAGTGCAATTTCTTTTTAACACAGTGGTATGCTTTTGAAAATCTAGACTGCATAGCAAAATGATCATTTGAATAAATCATTCATTACTTAGATTATTTATTTTCATATGAAAGTTTTCTTCTTCTAAATTTTATGAATGCAACATCTAGATTTTGCTAGTTTTTATCTACATTAAATTAAATTTTTCTAGAATTAAAGTAGATCATTTTGTTAGATGTAAACCAAGACAAACATTCTACTTTAATCATAGCTAACATTGAATTCTTTGAAAGCTTTAGATATCAATATGCTAGATTAATAATTGAATCAAATATGAAAGTTCAATCAATCTTAGCATAATTAATCAATAGTATATTTTTTTGGGATCACACATTGTTTTAAAGTTTTAGTTCAATTATATACCTCTTTGTCATACTTAACCTCAAAAACATGTTGAAAATCTAAATATGCATTGTTTGCTCTATTCTAGTTCTTTCTATGATCCTTTTCTTAATTTCAGGTTTTTATCATGAATTTTATTTTTATTTTTTTTTTATTGTGACTTAAGCTTTAAGAGCCTATTTGTATATAAATGAAATCACATTTGTTGGTCCCGTGCTATGTTTGTGGCTTAAACACAAAGTATATGGAAGCGACTTAAATGCACCACACCACACTAACAATCACACAAGAATTGAGATCATAGAACTGATAGTGATTTGATACTCTCTACCTACTCCACTCTCCAAGTCAAAATACCAGACTTGGGTTCTTGATAAGTTAATTTTATTCACCGATATTTCATATTATTCAGGCTTGTTTCATTGTTTGTTCTTAAGATCTTTTAGATGTTTTTCATGTGATTATAAAGTTTTCTTTGAGGTGCCTTGAATGGAGAAGGAATGTACTAAACTAAGGAAAAGAGGAAGAAGCAGCTTAAGGAAGGAAGAAAATGTAGCAAAACATGCAACATAGGAGGACAACACATCTAGCGCCTATTAGTCCCTAACTAGATGGTAGCTCAAGAGGGGAGGTGAATTGAGCTTTTAAAAATTTTGGCCAATAACTTAAGATATGTGCTTAAAATAAATTGAAAAATAACTTGCAGCACATATACATAAAAGTTTTATAGTGGTTCGGCCCTTCTTGGGTTCTTACGCCACTTTTCTGAGTTAGTCTCCTTTACTGAACTCAAGTTCCACTATAACACTTATTGGTTTTGCAAGCTCACCAAAAACTTATTGGTTTTCCAAGTTCACCAAAAACTCTTACATGTTGGTCTTCAAGCTTACCAATTAACTTACTGGTTTTTCAAAGCTAACCAGAAACTTTTACAAACAGTTGGTTTCACAGAGCTTACCAACTAACTCTTAGTTTTTCAAAATGGAATGTAAAATAATAATGCCTCTTATTTAGCCTAACATGTATGAAAGATAAAGCTTAATTAAAAGAATAAAGTAAGCAATAAGATCAAATTTAAACTCCTTTTGAAGTTGATGTAGATCTAATGTTGAAGCTTTTGAATGCTTTGGTAGTGACGTAGCAGCTGGAGTTGAATAATGGAAAGTTGTGAATGCTCTCTTTTTAATCAAAAAAATAATTTTTAGTATAATCTCTCAATTATTTTTAAGTGTCTTCTTAATCCTCTTTATATAGGATTTGAAATTTTAGTCATTGCAACATTTGGCACCATTTTCAAACTAGTTAGGCAAGTTTGGTGACGACTTTTGAAAGCGAATGGAGTTCTGAAATTTTGAGTGTGTCCTCAGAAATTTTGTGCTTCGATTTATACTTGAACAAAATTTCTGAGGTGGTTCTATAGAACTTCTATAGTAAGTGAATTTTTGGCAGTTTCCTCAGAATTTCTATCCATTGTCTTATTCTTCAATGGTCATCTTTGAGTCTTTTGAAGAACTCCTAAGTATCTTTTGGCTTGCTTATGAAGCTTAGATTTTGCTTTTGTTTAGCTTTATTGAATCATGTGGACTTAAGCATACTTCTGATACGGCTTCTATCTTGATTTTGCATAGTGTGTCACGATTTGTACACTGCTTCTGTGCACCATGATAGGTTCTACATTACTTCTGTGTAGGGGTTGTGATGCTTATGTGTAGCATGACGTCTCTTCTGAGCTTGTTTATGTGTAATGTGTCACCATTTTTGTGTTACTTCCATGTGATGATGCTTTTGTATTTCTTCTAATTAATGTGACAATGTTCTACATTGCTTCTATGCAGCGTGATAGAATTTTGTATTGCTTCTGTTCAACAAGAAAAATGTTATGAATATCTGAAGTGTCTTCTAGGTTGATTCTGCATGTCGTGATGGTACTTCTATATTCCTTCTGTGCATCATATCCATATTCTGTTTGACTTTTGTGTAGTGTTGAGTTTCTACTGGCATGCTTCTAACTTGTCTTTTATGCTCTTTTATTTTTCTTCTGATGTTCAATATTATTGTATTCTGATTTTGAGTTAGTTCTGAGATGCTTCTGGCCTAGTTCCGAGTTACATTTATATTAACTACTAATCTTTTCATGCCAAGCCTCTAATTGAGTTCTGAATTACTTTTGAATATCATATTATTTGAGCATTCCTTTATTACTTTCTTTAATCTATTTTGATATTAATACTGTAACACTTGGAAAGTAATTTGTTAGTACCTTAATTCTTTACTTGTTTATTTATTCATCATCAAAACTAAGTTATTCAATCTCATTCATCATCAAATCAAGCTTAGTAAAGGGGTTAGACTTAACATTCTCCCCCTTTTTGATAATGACAAAATATTTGAGTGATAAACATTTAAATTTTTTTTTAGAATATGCAAGTATGCAATGTATTAATTAGTGGGGCACCCCCTGTATGGGTAAGCTCCCCTTGAGTACGTACCCTGAGTGTTCTTAAAATATTGTTTCATTCTTTTCTTATTTGATACCATCTCTTATCTATCTTTTATCTATCTCTTATCTTTCTCCCCTTTTTTTCATAATAAAAAAATAAAGTAAAAGGGAATAAATAAAAAATTGCATTATAATGATAAAAATTTGTACATCAAAATGTCATTTCACAATTATACATCAAAGTACATTAGAATAGAAGAATTTATATCATTGCAGTTTAAGATACAATAATATAAGCAAATGACAACGAAGTAACATTACAAAAGAAATGATTGTAGTCAGAAAATAGTAGTAAGAGATAAGAGAAAAATGAATGATTAACCACAGTATATCAACAAGAAGACTTGGGTTTTCTGTTATTAGTGAGAGGGAAGAAATTGGGTTATCAGAAGAAATAATAGGTGTGGAAGGAGAAACTATTGTTGTGGGCGTTTGAGTCGGTTGTTTGGAGATGATTTGGGTTTGGTAACAACTTTCTTGATTCTAGGAGGAGGAGGAGGAGCGAAAATTATATCTTTTGGGATTGCCCTTGGGGGTTCATGGGTGTAGGCAATTGGTCCATAGTCAGTGACAAGGATGAAATCAATACGCTCTCAAAAGGTTGGATCCAATAACTCAGGAAAGAGTATAGGAATCCCTTTTTAGAATGCTTCTGTGTTAGCATTCATCTTTGTAGTGTATTCTTGATGGGTCATTGTTATTGGAGAAGGAGGAGCCTTTTTATGTTCCTTTGGAGGTGGAATTCTTGGCTTCCTCATGGGTTTGGTCTAGAAAATTTATTGTATGGGAGTGGAGGGTGTTTTCTAGAGGCTTTTGGTTTCTAGGTTGATTTTTGGGAAGATGATGTTTTTGGAAAAGGGGATGTTTTTCATTTTGAAGTTTGGGGGGGGGGGGGGGTTGGGAGAATTCATCCTAATTTGGTGAAGAAGTGATGGATTAGCAAGCTGAGGATAAGGAAGTGGAAGATTGTTAGCAATAACTTGCAAATTTGTTGTAGAATAGAACAAAGATTCTTCCTCAGTTATGAAAATGTTATTGAAAGGTCCTAAGGGAGATGAAAAAACTGTTCTAGGGAGCCTTAATGCTGGAAGCAACTAAAGAAGCTTTTCAGTATATGCATCTTGAAAAGATGATAACTAAGAAATGTTGATTTCATGGCCCATGGGAGTGAGAGGAGGATCAGGGATCAGTATAATTCTAGAAAGAGTATTTTGATCTGTGATTTGTGAAAATGGAAGTGTAGAAGGGTGAATGTAAAGATTGTGAGATAGAAACATTCTGGTAATGTCATAATTTATTTTTGATTGGATAAAGTATTCAAAATATGTGAGTTTGATTAGATGATAGATATGAAGAAGAATATTACAGTTTTCATCTTTTGGTTTTGGAGGAGATTTTGGAGGGGTTTTTGGAGTAGTTGGTTGACGAATTGAAGGTGTATTCCATTTTAGAGGAATTTCTTAAATTCATTTAGGAATGAGTTCAACTGTTAGAAAGATATCTTTTAAAGTCCTATTAAGGAATTTAGGAAGGAAATGAAGGATAGGAAGTGGTACTTCGATAGTATACTTTCCATACTTGACTATGGCTCTATTTTGATTTGAAAGATAATCCTCTGGATAGTTGGTTAAAGGTACAAAGGGAATAAAGTTTGGAAATACTGAGGAAGGTTGTTTTGGAGGAGAGGAAGAAGCAATTTCAGCAGGTTCACTCTCAGGTTGAGCAACCCCTGGAATTGCAAGAGATTATGGATAAGGAGAGTTGTGTGGGAAGACATCACCGTGATGGGATAATTGGTTTGAAATGGAGAGAAATGAGGATGATATGTTTAACTTCTGAATGACTATGCTAGTGATTGTAGAGAGTCAAGTCCTTGTTTAATCTTATCAGCTCTTAAAATCATGAATGACAAATGTTGAGTATTTGATCAAATGTGTTCATTTGAAGAGCTAGAGTTGATAAGAGGTTTTCAATGTGTTCAAGTCTATTTTCTATTTGGTGTGGAATGGGTTGAGGAGTGGGGATTGAAGTGGTTGGTGTGGTTGGTTGATGAGTAGGTCTGATGGGAGATGGGGATCTGATGGGTGTAAAGGATGTGGTGGCTACTGCTGTTGCTGTTTCATGTCCTTCTCTCAAAATATTTTTTGATTTTTCTATCTTTGTCCCTCTTTCATTCCTTTCTGTGGCTTCTTCTCTTGTTGCTTCTTCCAAAATGTCTTATCTATCTCTTCTTTCTTCTCATTTGCTCTTCTTTTCTTGGCTTTTGGGAAATCTGGCCTTGTGGAGTTAGCTTGAAGCCAATTCTCTTTAATGTGTCTTTATTGATTGCCTCTCTTACCGTTGTAGTCTCCATCTTTCTTAGAGAAATCAATATTAGCTATTCTTAAGAATTTGCTCAAAATCATCCCATAAGGTAGATAGTATTTGGTAGATATCTTCACCAAGTAAAGTTGATTAGCTATTATTTGAGCAAATCTATCCTTTTCTTATGCTTCATTGCCCATAAGATTTTTGCTTCCTTTTCAAAAATCTAATCAGTACCTCCTGTCATGGGATATATGTTATTGAAAATCAACATATGATCCAGCTTTAGATCTAAATTCAAATGGCTGACATATAGATAAATCACATTCTCTTTAATTTCTACTTCAGCCAAATCTGAGAATAGCCTTGTTCTGTCTGATAGTCAATCTATTTCTTACTGCAACAATGCCTTAGGAATATCAAAAGGATTTCTTATACTTTTTGAAGATAAATCAATTTTAGTTCTCCCAATCCATGGCTTCTTGATATTATAGTTGAAATTTACAACCAGGGCTTGAATCATTCTAAGATATGACTTATCCTTATAACTCATGCAATTTTCCTATCCTTGGAACTTTATCCAATTTGTTACTTCTAGATTTAAACCATTTTCACCAAATGCTTCAAATTCAAATGCTCTTCCCTTCACTATTTTTCTTCCTTCAAAATATTTGCTAAACTTATTGTAAGCAGAAGAGTTGCTTTTGAAGATTACCTTAAGAAAGTAATCTTCAATCCTTCTCCTTTTTCTTGGAGTTTCTTCTTCTGATACCTTTCTTCTCCTTGTTTCAGAATCCAAAGTTGAAATTTTGGTTCTCTTACTTGCCCTCTTTGTCCTTTCCATTTATAGCAACTAGAAGAATTTTCATCTTAGGGTTTTGAAGAAGAGGAGTTTTAGAGATTATGGGAGTGAAAAATCTATGGGATGAATCAAAATGGGAGCAGTTTGATGGAGGAAAAATGTAGATAATAAAAAGATTTTGAATCACCTTTCTGAAGAATGAGCTCAAAGTTATGAGATAATGGTGTAGTGTTTCTGAGCTTAGGGTTTTAGTAGGCGACAAAACTTCTATTGTAGTGAAATAGAAGTTCTGTGCGACACATAATTTTCAAAGAGCTTCAGAGTAGATGACCTTAGAAGTTTTGAGGAGTTTACACAGAGGTGATTTTGAGGTGTGAAAGTTTTGTGTGGAATAGAAGTTTAATGCTCTTAGAAGTTCTAAGTATAGTATGCAGAGGTGGGTTTTTTCGTGCAAAAGTGCTGGAGCTATCAGAACCATAACTCAGAAGTTCTGAGGAAGTGTTACAAAACTTTTGTGTTAAGTGAACGTGATTCTGAGATTTTTTTTAGAACTTCTGTGGGATTTCTAATGAATTCTTAATGTTTTGACAGAATTTCTGGGTTACTTCTGACATGCTTTTGAATGTTACTTTAGGATTTCTGATATACTTCTGGATCAATTTATTTAATATTTATGAATGTTCTTAGGCATTTAAACATTAGGATCAAATATGTACTTTATGCACATGGATTAATCACACCAAGTTCTCTTCTGATTTTAATGTTTAGTTCTTGAATGTAGTACTGGATTCTTTATTAGATTTATTGTACTAGTATTATCAATGAAATGATTTTTAGTGTAATCTCTCAGTTATTTTTAAGTGTCATCTTAATTCTCTTTATATAGGATTTGAAATTTTAGCCATTGCAACCTTTGGTGCCATTTTCAAACTAGTTAGGCAGGTTTGGTGACAACTTTTGCAAGTGGATGGAGTTCAGAAATTCTAAGTGTGTCCTCAGAACTTCTGTGCTTCAATTTATACTTTAATAGAATTTCTGAGGTGGCTTTACATAACTTCTATGGTAAGTGAATTTTTGGTAATTTCCTCCTCAGAATTTTTGTCCATTGTCTTATTCCTCAATGGTCGTCTTTGAGTCTTCTGAAGAACTTGTAAGCATCTTCTGGCTTGCTTATGAAGCTTAGATTTTGCTTCTATATAACTTTATTGAATCAAGTTGACTTAAACATACTTCTGATAAGACTTATCTCTTGATTCTGCATAGTGTGTCATTATTTTTGCATTGCTTCTATACACTATGACAGGTTTTGCAACACTTCTGTATAGGGTTGTGATGCTTCTGTGTAGCATGACGTCTCTTCTAAGGTTATTTATGTGTAACGTGTCACCATTTTTGTGTTGTGTCCACGTGATAATGCTTCTGCATTTCTTCTAATTAATGTGACTGATCTTGCTTCTGTGTAGCATAATATAATTCTTTATTGCTTCTATACAATCAGAAAAATGTCATGAATATTTGAAGTGTCTTCTAGGTTGATTCTGCATGTCGTGACAATACTTCTGTATTCCTTCTATGCATCATATCTATATTCTATTTGACTTCTGTGTAGTGTTGAGTTTCTTCTGGCATGCTTTTGACTTGTCTTCTATGCTTCTTTTGTTTTTCTATTGAATTTTGGTATCACTATATTCTGATCTAAGTCAGTTCTGAGATGCTTCTGGCCTATTTCTGAGTTACATTTGATTACTTCTAAGTAATTCTGCGTAACGTCTGATTTATTTTTAACTTCTAATCTTTTCATGCCAAGCCTCTACGTGAGTTCTGAATTGCTTTTGAACATCATATTATTTAAGCATTCCTTTATTACTTTTCTTAATCTATTTTGATATTAATACTGTAACACTTGAAAAGTAATTCGTTAGTATCTTAATTCTTCACTCATTTGTTTATTCATCATCAAAACTAAGTTATTTAATCTTATTCATCATCAAAATCAAGCTTAGTAAAATAGTTAGACTTAATAGTGTTGCTGGTGCTAGATCCAATCTTGCCCATCCCATGTCCAGCAAAGCCGACACTTTGATGCCCAATCTGGGGCCATCGGTGCTAGCGGCAATCCAAATTTTTTGCATGATTTCTACTCCGATTGTTACCTAGTTTTTAAGGCTTTGAGAGAGGGCATTTATCGTATTCTTTAACATTTGTTTAGGGTTTGTTTTCGGGTTCTTTGGGGCGCAGCGTGGGTGATTTTTGTGGAGAAAGAAGGAGAGTTTTCAAGGAAGCAAGAGAAAGACGAGAAGGATGCTCTGCATCATGTTGTGCTTCACGAAGGGAGTTCTTTCCATTTTCATTATGAACTAAGTTTTATCTTTGTAGGGTGAAGATTTAGCCCTCTTTGATAAACTTTGTTGTTTGGGAATGTTGGATCATTAATGCAATTTCGTTATTCTCATTCATTGTATTATTTACAATCAGTTGGTTTGCTAATTGCTTGATCACCAATTTTATGAATCATATTGATTATCTAGCATGGTTAAGGTACACACCATATGCTAAATGGGTTTTCACCTCAATTGTACTATAATCACAGATAATTAAAATGAGTGAAAATACGTCATTTAAACATGCACACTTAATTGTAATAATCATACGCTAGAAAGATTAAACCCAAGATAAGCATTGAATCTAAGATCCCAATACCCAAGGATATCATTGGGTGGCAAAATCAGATCCCTAGACCCTTGCATCTAGTTAATCTCCTAATGGCTCAAATTATAATACCTCACAAGTGCATGAGTGTATAGTAGTACAGTGTCCGTGAGCAATGGTCGATCCCATAGAGAATAGCAAACTGATTAAATTAAATTAAGTGACAAATTAAAACTAACTTTGAAAAGATGGATTGTTGGTTTGAACTAATAAGAATAATAAACTAAAAAGACAATAAAAAATCTAGGGCTATAGAATGATATAGGATAGATTGCAAGTGGCAAAGGTCTAAGGTTTAGATTTCAGCACTTAATGACTCTCTTTGCTATTTGGATATCAGATTTAATGCTTGCTTGGTTTCGTTCTTTCTATGATATGATTATTATCATTTGGTGTTAGGGTTTAAATCAAGCACTTTCACTATTCCAATTACCTAAGGTGTGTAGCATAATTGAGGTGAAAACCCATTACGAACAAGAACTATGAACCAAGTAGAATGGTTATGCGTTAGGTGTGTGCCTTAACCTTATACTTTTCTCATTCAAGGAAGCTCATGGTTGTGAGTTAGGTGTGTGCCTTAACCATGCATAGACAATCAATAAGATTTATGAAACTAGTGATCAAGTAATCACACAAATCAAAAGATTGAGATAAAATCCATGAATAAAAATACAAACTTTCATTAAATAATCAATAATCCAAATAACAAGGTTCATCAAAAAGGGCTACATCTTCACCCTAGAAAGAAGGAATTAGTTCATGAAGAAAATAAAAGATACTCCCTTTATGATGAACATCATAATCCAAATTGCCTTCTTGAATTGCCTTCGCTCTCTTGAATCTCCTTCTTTGCTCCTCAAAAATCCCCAAGTGTAGTCACCCAGAAAACCCTATAACTCCTCTTAGAATTTCTTCATAAGAATCCCTTTAGAATAGCCAAAAAACTTCCTAAAAAATACTTAAAATAGGAAATTTGCATAACTAAAATGTAATTCAAAATATTTTGGATGCTGATGACACTTGGTTTCTAGTGGGTGGTGGCTAGGCGGAGTTGGGCGTTGGTAGTTCCAGTTTGATGTCTATAGGAGATGCTTTGACTATTTTGACCATAAGGTCCTCGTATGAACTTAGATCGCATGATTCTTTTGCCTTGATTAGATAATATCAAGATATACAACTTTCATATTGATTACTTAAGCTGGATACTCCTGTAAATGTATGAAAATGTGCCTCAAAGTGGTGGTAGTGTACCAACTTACTATCCACCCAGAGAGGTGTTCACTGTTTCATTCATAACTTCCTCATACAATCTCTGAATTAGATAATTCTTGATTTTTTGGAAAGATAACTTTAGGGGATTCAACTTTGATGTTGTCTACTTGTCCTATATCAATCTAGATTGGTAACAAAAATGGAATCAAAGTGGTGCTACTTCACATTCAACTTCTTTTTGACATCATGTGTTACCTGAAAAACCAAATAACTTCATTAAGTATAATATTTCATCAAATCTAGTTATGAAATATTAAAATCATTTCAAATAAAGTTACACAATATATAAATTTATGTATTAAAATATGGTATATTATGAGCTCATCAACTACCCCAAAACTTAGCTTTTGCTCCTCCTCGAGCAAAATAAAAATCTGAACTCATGAATCGATTATGAAAATCTCTCTCAAATAGTCGATAACATGCTAGACAAATTACTCATGTATACATAATTCTGAATTCATTTAAGACACTTCCAAAGTAATTTCATTAAACTCATACTTCATCCAAGCTTTCATGAAGTGAAAATTGTGCGTGTTATGTCAATCTCATGCTCCATGCATACTTTTTAGTTACCAATGTGTAAACTAATGCTTCTAATGACCTTCACAAAATACATCATAAGCTTGCTTTTCATAATTCCTCTCTACTAATGTAGACAACTATATTCACTTGGATCAAAAGGTTTTTGTTAAGCTTGTAATGGGGCCTTAGGTTTGGCTAACAAAGAAAAGAAGTAAAGATTCACAAAGTAAGAGATCATAACTGAATTGCACATGAATGTTCACCCTCTTAACCTTTCGTTTGGATTTTTCTCTACATTATTTTTATCATTATGAGCTTTATTACTATTACATCCCCAAACTTATTTTCTGTCAATTTCATTGGGATGTGATCGCCCCAATTGTGGGTTTTATTACTACCACACCCCTCAACTTGTTTTCCTTTCCTTACTTAACCTTTTTCTTTTGTCCATTTTTTTTCTTTATCATGACATACTTTTTTTTAACACCCCCAAACTTATCTTATTTTGCTTCATTCATACCTATCAAACAACCATGAGCAAAGAATATGTCTCTTAATAGGTAAAACATGGTTTTTCGGGCTAAATAGGTTTGGATAATGAGGCTAAAGAAAGAGAATTCGAATGATGGTCTTTCAGATGCTTTGCACATGTCATTCTTTCATTAAGGCTCAATGGGGACACTAATGATATGAATGTACTAGGTTAGCTTGAAAGGTTCAAATCGGTCAAAGAATGCCTAGATCACTTCCAAGTAAACTTACTATCTAGGATTTCACCTTGTTGGATACTCAAACAAGTTTTAACATGCATGTCAATCAAAATAAGTCAATGAATTTACAATACTGTCAACTAATTCGCATACACTTCTATGATCATAACATAAGGTGCTTGAAAAATCTTCATCGTTCATTTAAAAAAAGATTTATCACAAGAATCAATGAATCACAAGGTGGTGCCTCTCCTTACTTCTAAATCATGTGCAATGGTAATACAAAAACTCAACATATATTAATGATTATAAAAAGAGAGTCATACTATTCAGTTTCAATATGTTACACAAAATTGCTCTTAGATTTTCTTAGCTAAGTTTTTAAAATGTGCAGCTCATCAAAAGTATACCTAAATTTGAAACAAATTGCCCAAACTGAATGCACTTGAATGCTTGCCCAAAACTGAATACACTTGAATGCAATGCAAAACACCCCCCAACTTTAACTTCACATTGTCCTCAATGTGAAATAATGAAAGAAGTTTAAGATCAAGGGCTTCCCTGAATGAAGTACATTCATATCCTCTTTTTCTGGAGCTAGCTTGACATCATTTTAACACTTGAAAACGTATCTGCAATCCTCTAAAATCAGATTTCCTCCTTCTGTAAAACACACTATAATAAAAATTAAAGAAAAAAATCTATCCAAAAAGTAAAGAAACCAAACAAACAACTAAGCTAAATTCAAAGAAAATAAAAAAAGTTTAGAAAGCTTGGGTTGCCTCCCAAGAAGCGCTTTGTTTATAGTCTCAGCCCAACTATGGTCTCCATCTTTGAATTGAAATTTGGCTTTTCTATGATCCAGTTCTTTGAAACTTGGTAGTGGCTTGAAAAATATCAGTGCTCCCAAAACATTGTTGAATAATGCAATATCTTCTAATTCATCTACTTTAACTATTTTTATGGGCTCTCTTGAAAACTCCTCCATACTTCCATCCACTCCATTCATCTTGAGGTCATTCTTATTCTCATTGGATAGCTCCATCTCCTTGAAAATATCAAAATTCATAGTACAATCTTTGATTTGCATGAGCGTGTCCTCCTCCATACCTATAAAAGAAGAAGAAACAATCATTGGAAAGCATAAATCATTGCCTATAGATGCATAACTTAAAGAATGAGGTGAGGCAATTGCTCTAGTTCAAATTTTTCTTTGATCTCCTCCTTTGCTGAGCCTTCATTAAGATTTTCAATCATCTCATCAAGTTTTTCTTGTGGGAGATGATTTATAGCTAGAATTTGCTCATTCCCATTGTGAGTTTTTTCAATAACTTGTTTTGCAACATATGCCCAGAAAATGGGATAGGTGGATCATAACGTTGTGGGGACTTATAGTTGAGTGGAGGGTTAAGAATTGGAAACACTGCTCTCCTTGCATTCACCTCCTCCTCATCAACTACAAAAACATTGGAATTGTTAATCATGTCACCAAATTTATCATGTATTACCTTACCACCTCCCAATGTTGCGATTGCTTTCACTTGCTCTGGCTGACTTGATAGCTTTCTTTCTATATGTGTCACTTTGCATAGCCTCTATAATTCATTCCAAATGAGTCTCTATCTTCTTCATAGTTGCTTCCACATTCTGAAAACTTGATTCAGTATTTTGGAATCATATTTCACCATTCTGGGACCAAGTTTGGGTTGCTCGGATAAAACTTTGCAATGTCTCTTCTAGAGTTGGCTTTGTTGGTTGAACATAAGTTCTAAATTGAATCATATTCAGATCAGTGTACCATGAAAAATTGGAATGACTACTCCAACCATGATATAGTTAAGACAAAAGAAACATTAGCCACACAAAAGCAACCCAGAAGACAAGTCAATTAATCAAAACCATGTCAAAAGAGTTCATGGATTAGCAGAAGTAATGCAAAAGCAAAACAGCCTTATACAAAAGTAATGCAGAACCTATCATGATACAGAAAAGCATAATAGAAATCATGTAGAATCAAGTTAGAAGTATTATTAAAGACACGTTTAAGTCAACATGATTAAATGAAACTATACAGAAGTAAAGTCTAAACTTCATAGGCAAATCAGAGGGAGCTTAGAAATTCTTTAAAGGAATCAAATATAATTGTTGAAAGAAAAGAAAGTAAACAGAAACTCTGAAGAGGATACTGCCAAAAATCTACTTACCACATAAGTTTTGAAGAACCACTTTAGAAATTCTATGGAAGTATAAATCGAGGCACAGAAGTTCTGAGGACACACTCAAAATTTCTGAACTTTGACTACTTGCAAAAGTCGTCACCAAACCTACCTACCTAGTTTAAAAATGGTGCCAAAGGTTGCAATGGCTAAAATTTTCAAATCCTATATATAGAGGATTAAGATGACACTTAACAAAAACAAAGAGATTACACTGAAAATCATTTTGTTGATTAAGAGAAGTGTATTCAAAACTTTCCATCATTCAACTCCAGTTGCTATGTCACTGCCAAAGCATTCAGAATCTTCAACATTAGATCTACATTAGCTTCAAATGGAGTTTGAAGCTGATCTCGTTGCTGAAATTGTTCTTCTAATTAAGCTTTAACTTTCGTATATGTTAGCTTAAATAAGAGGCATTATTGTTGTACATTCTATTTTGAAAAACTAAGAGTTAATTGGTAAGCTCTATGAAACCAACTGTTTGTAAAAGTTTCTGGTTAGTTTCGAAAAACCAGTAAGTTAGTTGGTAAGCTTGAAAACCAACATGTAAGTGTTTCTGGTTAACTTGGAAAACCAGTAAGTTGTTAGTGAGCTTGTAAAACCAATAATAGTGGAACCTGAGTTCAGTAAAGGAGACTAACTTAGAGAAGTGGAGTAGGAACTCAGGAAGGGTTGAACCACTATAAAAATACTATGTGTATATGCTACAAGTTATTCTTTTTTTCATTTTAAGCACATTATTCACTTATTAGCCAAAATTTTTAGAAGCTCAATTCACCTCCCCTCTTGAGCTAGCATCTAGTTAGGGACTAACTACTAGTATCAAAGCAGACTTCACCAATTAATTTTTAATTACTAGTATATTAACTTGTGAAGAGATTCAAAGGTGGGCTTGGGAGCTAGAGTAGATGATGTAGGAGTTGTACTGTGATCTTGGGGTGGAGAATGTGTAGGATAATAGGCTAAGATGGAGTGGGATGTGGAGATATGCTGAAGACTTTGGGAAGAGGATCCAATTGATTTTCCATGTGGGCTTGGTCCTCATGGATAAGGGAAACATCCTCTCTCAACCACCGAACCTCCATGGCCAAACAAACAAAGGCAAATGAAGGTTATGGTGATGGAATTATTGGAGGCACATGAGATGATAATGAAGTTTACTCTCTAATATGATCTCTGCCCCTCCTTTGTTTTCTTTTCTATCTATCTCCTCCTCCGGGTGGGTGCCCTATTTGCTCTCTCCTACTCACTAGATTCTTCATCTTCTTCCATCTCTCTTCGGTGTTTTTCATCTTGCTCTTCTTGGCATGCTTCTTCTTGGATTTTCATCCACTTAAGAAGTGTTTCACCAACCTAGTCTTTCTTTTAAGTAGATATGTATAGAACTGACTGGCCCTAATAAGTACTTGAAAATGCTCAAACATCTTGGTGAGACACACTCCATATGGTATGAAGTGATTAGTGCAAGATGGCAAGCAACTAAAGGCATCTCCCATTATACTACATAGTGGTATAGAATTTGAATTTTCTCCCACTAATACCAAAATAATAAGCAGGAAGATCTCTAAGGGTAAATTTGGATTTTGGAACCTTTTTCCCATCTACTATCTCAAGTACAAAAAATAGGTCAAACATTTTCACCTCTCCTACATATCCTTTTGTTCTAACCTTCTATTCTTCCATATCATGCTCACCTCTTTGATTATGTGAGAGCGGTTACCTTATGAATCCTTAGTAAAGTAGACTCATTTTGACTCAAAGGTGGCTCTCAAAGCATACCCCGTTCTCTTATTCTTAGCTGCTTAATGGGTTGTGAAGGTCTAGAAACTACAACCTTAGGAGCCATATGTGTGATGGAAGCTCGATAGTGAGGGGAGTACTCTAAATATGTAGGGAGCTTGTGGATTTAGGGAAGAAAGCATCCATGACAAATGGGTTTCCTAGAGGTAGCCACCAAATAAGAAGAAATGAAGTAGGAAAGAGAAATGCGACACATAAGGGGTTTTACTCAATTTAAAATGTTCATTGCCTCTAGCATAGACGTCTACGGTCCCAAGCACCTGGGACACAAGTGGTTATAGTGCCTAGCCTAAATTTGTAAGTTCTTTTATTCTCTATTTTTCAAGGTTTTTCATAATTTACTCATTATTTCATCACATTTTTCAAACAAGTCATCACAAAAACATGAGATTTTAAAATTGACAATGCATATCCCTATGCATTTATGTTTGTCATCCCTAATTCTCTTCTAATTTTGTAAAAAATTTCTAGTGACAATGAGTTTGTAAAGATGTTAGCAAGCGGAGCATTTATAGAGATATTCCAAACAAATATTATGCTTTTCTACATGGTCTCTAATGAAATAGTACCTAACTTCAATATGCTTAGTGTATGGGTGTAACACTAGATTCTTGACCAAATATATTGCCCTTGTACTATTAGAACATATTGATGAAGCACATGCAAGTATACACGATCACAAGTAATATAGATATGAGTTGTTTATTTCCACACTAAATACCTAAATTGTGTCGGATTGGTATTATTTGGTCACTCAAAATTGAAAAGATTCTAAAAAAAACTAAATCAAAGCAACAGAAAGAAATTACCTAGAAAACACGTCACAAAAGCAAGTGGGGAAAAAATAAATGGGAAAGATATGTAGGGTTTCAACTTCACCTAACAAATCCACTTGTATTGATGTATTGCATTGATTAAATTATCATTCTTCTCATTATCAATCAAATGCACTAAAATATCTGCCATCCTTTCTCAAGTGCTATGGTAGGTGTGCCTATGGATGCAACCTACCATATTTCCATGCAAATCAACATTAATAAACCCATTAAGATCAAGCATGCACGTATGATATAAGCACACTCTCCATCAATCCGACCTATTCAAATTTAACAATCGTACATGATTGCTTTCAAATTTTCTTAGCTATGTCATTAAAAGTGAAGCTCATAAAAAGAATATACCCAAATTTAAAAAAATTTGCTCAAAATTGAATGAAGATACCCAAAATCCCCAAATACCCCTAAACTTAAACTAAACATTATCATCAATGTTCAAATAAAAGCTTAAGGGGGAAAGAAACTCCCTTGTGCCTTTGATGGTGGATAGAGGTCACCTGGATGATGGAAAGGAACTGATGATAGGCTCAAGATAGGATCATCTACAATTAAGAAAACCAAACAGAATCTAACCATGACAAGAAAATAGAACAAAAACAAAAAGAACTAAACAAATCCTAAGAGAGAAGAGATGAGAAGTAGTTCTAATTTATAGTCTTTAGCTTGATTGTTGCCTCCTTTACTCTGCAACTTTGAGATGGATTTTGGCTTTTGGGTGCTAAGGTTCTTCAAATTTTGGTCTTAGTTTGTGAATCTTTTTAGGTGCACCTAGATCAGAAAATGCCTTTTCAAACTTGAAATTCTCACTAGCACATGGAATCATGAACCTTCCCGGATCTTTGAACTTACGGAGGCAACTTCCTCCTGGTGATCAAACCACACTCTTCAGTAAGTGCAACAGTGTCAAATTCCTCTAAATTTCTCTTGTTTGAAAGTTTGTCTTTCATAAACTTCATAAAACTAGGCATAATGGGCTATTGAGGAGGCAAAAGTTGAGGTTTAGGAATTAGAGGCTCTTCAATTGATGACTTAGGCTTTTTAGTGAGTTGTCCTAACTCCTCAAATCTTGGTTTCTGCGGTTTTTGATATGGTGGGTTTGCTTCCATGAACTTTTCACACTCTAGCTCCTCATTATCAATTCCTTTGTCATTTGGTTGAATAAGACATGCTTCAAGTGAATCTTCATAAACATCTTAGGGAAAATATCCACTTGCTCGTGATCTTCTGGCTTAGCTTTGTTACCATTCAATGGATTCTTTAGTTCTTTCCCACCACTTAAGATGATCTCCTTACATTTCTCTCATAGATTAACTTCAGTGTTACTGGGAAGATTTCCTTGTTGGAAATTGCTAAGCAAATTGGCTATCTGAGTCACTTGAGTTTCTAGATTCTGAATCTGTGCAAATTGATTCTGAATTTGAGTGGTCTAGTTTTGCAAATTGGCCCTTGTCTCATCCATGAACTTGTTTGTATTATTGGCCAACTAGGCTAAAGAATTCTCCCAATATGCCTTCTTTCTAAATGGGTTTTTGACTTGACATTATTCATTAGGATGGCTACCTCTAAGAAATCACATAGAAATTGAGGAATCTAAATAGCATTTATCCCCAATTGATAATCAATTGTAATCTTGCTAATGCAGTTGGCCAATTGAGTTAGAGTAGCTTCTAAATCTATTTTCCTTTCCTATTGTCAAAAACCTTATTGAAATTGCCACATATTTTGCTGATTATGCATGAAGAGTTGGGATGATTGCACCATTCTAGATTGTAAGTGTTGGAGTATTAGTTATTCTGTTGCCTCTTGAAGTTTTCAATGTGTTCAAGTATGGTAGTCATGATGCTCGGCACGAATCCTAATCCTGTGGGAAAGATACAAAAATTGCAATGAATAACAAAAATAAAAGAAAAAATTCAAAGCAAAACTAGAGTTATTTGTTTTAATATGGGCAAAAACAATAGTCCGTGGCAATGATGCCAAAATATTTTAGTGGATTTTCCTTAACGAAAGTGCACATATCATCAACAATTACTAAAGTGTGAGTAAGAGATCGTTCCCACGAGGACTAAGTTTACCAAGTACCAAATTACTCAAACTCTAAATTTTGTTTGGATAATCAAATAATGGTAAGAAGAGAGAAAAGAAAATCTAAACTAACAAAAATTAACAAGAATGCAGATCTAGATAAGTAAAGAATCAATGATAAGACATTTAGGGTTTCCGAATTCATCGAATTAATCCTATTCAATTTCGCCCAGTTTAATCAATCAATGTTTATTACTATGTTGATAATGAATTTCTCTTTTTTAATTGTTATTCTTTCTCAAGTCATAAAAATCTATCCCAGTTAGCAAATTTCCTATATCTTTGTGAAAATTTTGAACTAACTAAGATTCATTAAGAATAGAAAATTCATAATGTTACACAAGCCTCATGGATATTGTAAATTGTAACACATGGGGTGTTACTTTTGATAAGTTGGTATTTGAATATTTGAGTATGTTGGAGTTATTGCTAATATAACTGAGAAAGGAAGGGAATTAATCCAAGGAAAGTTTTAAATTGTGATTTTAGTGATAAATTAAGATAGGAAGAAATTATTTTGAAATAAAATAATGCAAATGATTTGATGTCAGTTGTTTGGGGCATAATTTTTATGCATTTGATGTTAATCTTATGTGGGAAATACATCAAAAAAGGGTAGCAGATTTCTACACCATGGTGTAGAAAAGCTGCGGCGTAACACAGTTTTACAAAATGGGGCATCGGAGGGGCAGTACATTTTGGCGCTAGAATTTTAGGCCGCGGTGCCGATCGGCATTTAAGTGAGAAATCTGACTTTTTCTAGCCTAGTCTATTCCGTTTCTTCTCCCATTCCATTCCATTTTCTTCCTTCCCTAACCCTAGCCCCGTTATGCCCAATTTCATGTCATTTTAACTAGGAAATTACCTTGCCGAAGTGGATAATCACTTGATCTTCATTCATTCTCAAGCTTTCTTAGTTTGGATGGTGGGAAATGGAAAGGAATTCAATTTTTTGCAATTGGAGGGAGGTTCTTGGAACTTGGATTCTTAGCCATGAGAGGAAGTCGCACTTGGATTGCACGGTAAGTCAGTTTTCCCCATTCGAATTCATGATTTAGGATGAACTAGGGGTTTGTGTATAGTGACTTTTGAGGGAAATGATAGATTTGACATGGAAATCATAGGGAAAAGCGACTAATTTTCTAATTAGAGTAATTTAGGCTTGTTTAATTATCTTTTCCCAACTGAATTTGGGTTTTTATGCTTCTTAGGATGTTTTAAATAGTAGAAATTGGGAAAATTTCATGAATTAGGTGTAAATACCATGGGGAAAATGCATAATTAGTGAATTGTAGTGTTTTTGAAGTAAACTAGGGATGAAAAAGTCTATATTTTGCTATGCACGAATTTAGACAGCAATAGTTGTATTATTCTAAATTGGGAATTTTGTGGCTTATGAAGATGCATAGCAAATTGTTTGAGTTTAATGTTTAATTTAATGATTTTTTGGCTTTTAACTTGTTAGAATGTGAAAATATGGATAGTAAATATCCTTTGGATTGAAATAGTTATTGTTTTGTTTATAATATGAAGAGTACTAGTGGGGGATAGAGGATATCCCATTTGTTGTGAACAAGTATGTTTGGATCATGTGATATATTCATTGTCATTGACACATCAACATGTCTTTGGAACAATAAGGATTGTGGTCTTCATAACATAATTGTATTTGAATATTATTGGATTGATGATTGAGCCTCATAGCTATGTATTGAGGATATGATTGCATGTCAGAGATTATTCATGTTCTAAATTGAAACAAGCTATTGTGAATTGATTATTAAACTCTATTATTTTGCTTACTTAATAAGTTGCCCGGACTCATGCTTTCTTATTCTTATTTTTTTAGCTGACAGGCCAGGTGAAGACTCTCAATAGTGGATTGGGATTGGTGAGCATATGTAGAAGACATTTGATGGTATGATAGAATGTCAGGATTATAGTCTTTGTATAATTATATAAGAGTAATTTGTATAATGGTATTAATTATAAATTATTTATAATATAGTGTAATGGCATGTCATAATAGTGAAAAATGTGTATGATATGGAAATGGATTATGTTTTTTGCCATCATGGGGCGACGCAGGTTCTGGGCTGTGGATAAAATAAGCTAGTTTAGTAAGTTATGTTATTACTTTGTGATTATTAAATTCAAATGCTATCCATGATGATGAATGTACATGTTTTAATCCATAAAATTCATGGTAGACTTTGCCGAATTCAGGTAGAAATTTTCCTTAAAAATAGGAAAATTAGCGAGAAGAAAGGGAATGGTAGCATCCTGCATAAGCCTGAATAGAGAACTTCTATAGGAGAATTATGAAATGCATAGGGTGGGGTGTGGGGCATTACAGATTCATAAGCTCATGTTTTAATACCTAGATTCACATATGTTTTGGATCCTCTTTTGATATAAATTTAGTGGTTTATAAGTATATTGTAGTAAATCTGCACTTAATTTGGTTATTACTTGATAAGTGAATTCTATGTTAATTTATTATATCTATTTGTAAATAATTAAGTGCAAGAAATAGAAGAAAATAAGGAAGATGTTAAGGTGGAGAAAGGAGCAAAGCAATGAAATTTGGATGATAAACAAGTGGTTGAAAAATGAAGATTACAAGTTGAAGAAGCTAAATGTGAAAAGGCACCACTTTGACACCATTTTCGGTACTAATTGAGACATATTCAGCTCAAGTATTCAACAATAAGTTTTTTCCTTTGAAGTTATATATTCAAAAATCAAGAATCATAGGATTTGGATTTGAAACATGAAAGTTATGGCCAAAACACTACATTGTGTTAAACTTCAATTTTGCAGATAGAAATTTTGGATGTGCAGAAAATGACATTACTCGTGGTCCCATTTTGGCATATTTTTAGGATGATTTGGAAAACATGTTCAACATAAATACCCATTTTGGGGAAAGTTTTTGGAGTCTTTTATAAGAGTTTGTGAGGGGTTTTGGGGTTGCTCTTGGAGTCTTCTTGGAGGCAAGGGGAAGGAGAGTTTTGCAAGAGAAGAGAAGCAAGGGAGCAAGAGGAGATCCAAGTTCTACATCATGTTGAGCTTCATGAAGGGAGTTCTACCTTTTTTCATTATGAACTAGTTTTCTCTTTCTAGGGTGAAGATGTAACCCAATTTAATACTCTTTGTTATGTGGATTGTTGGTATTAATGATTATATGATTTTGTTTCATTCATTATATTGTTTGCATTTGCTTGATTCATTTTATTGCTTAATCACCAATATTATGAGTTAGATTGATTATCTAAGCATGGTTAAGGTACACATCATATGCTAAACCATGAGCTCCCTTGAATGACAAGGATAGATGGTTAAGGTAACACCATATGCTAAACTATTCTATTTTAGTTCGTTAAGTTCTTAGGCTTAATGGATTTTCACTTCAATTATGTTATACACAATAGGAAATTTGAACAATTGGAAATACTTGATTTGAATCGGTACACCTACCAGTAATAATCATACATTCAAAAGAAAAACCCAAGATAATCATTGAATTCAACATTCCAATAGTAAAGGGTATCATTGAGTGGTGACATCGGATCCCCTGGACCCTTGCATCTTCTTAATCTCCCCTACATTATTAATAGTTATTGATTTTTGCAATTCCATTCTATTTTACACCATGTTCACTTAACTTTAAATATATTCTTTTTAAGGAGAGTGTAATTCAGTAATAAAAAATAATTAAATTGGTTTGATCATTCTTTGTGGGATCGACCCTTGTATTGCACACTAAACTACAATACACTTGTGCACTTGTGAAGAATTATAATTTGACCATTACAAATATCTCTATCATGATAAAAATCTTATGGTATTTAACCATAGTTTAATTCAATTATCACTTCTCAGGCTCAAATTGAATCACAAATCATGTAGAAAGTGCTAACATACCTTTAGAAGCATTACACTCAGATTAAACACTCAACATAGATAATGAATAAACATCTAATTGCATTAAACTAAAAAAAATTGAATATTTATAATCTGGCTACATCGCTACCCAAGAAAAGAGTGTTTAGCTCATAATGTAAGCAAAAGAAATCATAAACACTGTCCTAAACATGGTTGAGAAAAGAAAAAGAATTGAGAAAGATAAGGGAATGAATTTGTCTCTATGTAGGACTCTTTTATCTTCATAGCAATCCCTCTTCCAAGTCTTCTCTTTTGCACCAAAGATCTTCTTTCATTACTAGCCCATGTCCTCCTTGACAAAAATCCCCTATTTCTCTATTAAAAGCCTCCTTCAACAACCCAACTTTAGGGTTTCTTGCACCTCCATACAAATTCCCAAAGTTGTCTTGCGCAAAAAAATATTAAACTTCTAGAAATATCATCTCTTTGCACTTGTACTATTCACTAGGAGTAGTGTTCAATATTTTGATCTTAAATTTCTCATATGATGTCGAAATCATATGATTTTTAATGCACTGGAAAGAAATTGGAAGATCTACAACTTTCATGTTGACCACTTTTTCTAAATCAGCTGATATCTTTGCCAAACAATTCCAAGAACTAGTCTCAGCACAACACATGTAACTACTATTGCTACAAATTCTAATGCCACGACATTAAAATCCAATGTTGTGACATTAAAATTCTGGTTGCCACTGCCATTTTCAAAAGTTGTCCTAATGCCACATCAAAAAGTTGTTACCCACTAGAGACTTGAGCAACGTCATTATTCTAGTTATATCTTTCTCATACAATATTAGAATCATGTGATTCTTATTACATTGGAAAGATAATTTCAAGCGCTATAACGTTCATTTTGAAAACATCTTCAAAATCAGCCTCTATATTTGTAAAAAATTGAATATAAGTGATGGCTTTGTCATATTTAGAAGACCTAAAGTCTGAGACAGTTTAGTATTTTGACCATAATTTCCACGTTTGATCTCCAAATCATGTGATTCTTAATTCAATGGATAGGTAATTTAAAAGGATGAAAATTGTATGTTGAGAACTTTTCTTGAATTAGTCTCAATATGTACTAAATTATGGTCTCAAAGTGATGCTTTTGTCTTCTTCAATAGTTTTAACACCTAAAATAGAAACTAACTCCATTAAGTGTAATATATAATGACATCCAATGAAATTATTATTGGTCCCTATAAATGAGTAGCTTAAGATGGGAGAGGTGAATTGAGCATATAAATATTATGGCCAAATAAAAATTAATGAGCTAAGGAGTAGTGATGCAGCACATATGTAGTTTCCATATCTGTTAAATTAATCAATGTGACTACTTCATTCCAAATTTAACTTCTCGTAGCCATTCTCATTTCAAGGATGTAATTATGTGTATAGTGATGTGTGAACTATGATGATGGAATAGTTATATGCAAGTTAAAATAATCATGCAGACAAAACACATAACACTTTTTATAGTAGTTCGAGAACCCTATCCCCACATCCACTCTTCTAAAAGCACACACTCATTGTGCCTTGGGTTTTACTATATCCGATATAATGGAAATACAAAGTGCTTCTAGCACTCTTCTAGATTCAAGGGGCATAAACATAGTGTTCCCAATATTCTTTTAGTTTCACGAGCTCACTAGAAAACTCATTGGTTTCAAAGATCACCAGAAAACTTGTTGGTTTTCTAAAGCTCTCCAACAACTCATATGATGTGGTTTTCTTAAGCTCACCAATAACTCACATAACTGATTAACAACACTCATTTTGTATATTACATTACCTCTTTTGCTAGTCTGATTTGTATATGTTTTGAGCACATATAAAATGATATCTCATTGAAGCTCATTACATATCAATACTCTAGGTGTATGATTAAGATCTAACTTTTAGGCTCATTGTTTATAAGCTTAGTGGAGATTGACTATCTAGGAGGAAGCGTAGTTTGGTTTAGAGATGTTACTTGATTAAACTTTATTCTGATTTTTCTCTCAGCTTTCGTAACCTTCTTCATTGACACTACAATACCTTTATATTGCTTCAAAAATTTCTTCTAGTTGGAGGTAATTGACTTTTGATTGAATGTTGAAGACCATTTTGATTTCTCCCATTGAAAAGTTGTCTTCTTGAAAAACTCATTTGTAGTTGGAAAGCATATAGTGTCGTTCTTGAAGAAGATACTTTTTCGATTTTAGCAAATGTCATATAAAGACTTTTTGCTTGACTGACTCTTTTATTATTTTGGAAAGATGCCCATTAAGCCTGAAGGGATGCAACCTCTAAAACTTGCAACCTTTATCAGATGTAGACTGCTTTCCTTTGAATTTCTTTCCATCTTCCTAAGGGATCGGTGGTGATACAAAAGGTATTGGAGAAAGCACACTACTGTCCTTATATTGTGCATCCTGGTGGCAATAAAATGTATCATGATTTGAAATCTTTATACTGGTGGAATGGGATGAAAAATGATATTGCTAAATATGTGGCTAAATGTCTAACATGCCAAAGAGTGAAAGCAAAACATTAAAGACTAGGTGGATTATTGCAATCTATTAAAATTCCCGAGTAGAAATGGATAGACATAACAATGGACTTTATAACTAGTCTACCAAAGACAATTGCTCAGTTTGATAGCATTTAGGTCATTGTGGATAGATTGACTAAAGCAGCTCACTTTATAGTAGTTTAAATCACATTTACAACTAAAAAATATGCCTAGATTAATCAAAGAGAAATCAAAAGATTGCATGTTGTGCCCAAAGTGATTATATAGGATAGAGGATCAGTGTTCACTTCAAAATTCTGGAGAGGGCTACATAAGGCTATGGGGACATGCTTGGATTTCAGTAGCACTTATCACCCCCAAACAAATGGGCAGACAGAGTGAGTGAATCAGCAGTTGAAAGACATGCTTAGAGCTTGCACTCTAGAATGGGGTAAAACTTGGAGCCAGTACTTATCATTGATCAAATTCGCATATAATAATAGCTACCATTTCAGTATCCAAATGGCTCCTTTTGAGGCACTATATGGGCGTAAATGCAAATCTCTACTATATGGGATTGAGGTAGTTGAGACTGCTTTGGTAGGGCCAGAGATGATTACTGACATAGTTGAAAAGGCAGCACAAATTAAGAAAAAGGTTTGAATTACTCAATCTCACTAGGAGAGATATGCAGACATAAGGAGGCATGACTTGGAATTTCAGATGGGAGATAAAGTCTTGAAAGTATCTCCAATAAAGGGTGTATTTCAATTTGGTACCAAAGGCAAACTGGGCTTGAGGTATATTGGTCCCTATAAAATTTTGGATCAGATTGGTAAGGTAGCATATCATATTGCCTTACCACCATTACTGAGTTGAATCCATGATGCCTTCTATGTGTCTTCATTGAGAAAGTATGAACCGAACACATTTCACATCTTTACACCGGAAGAAATTCAAATTAAAGAAAACTTGTAATATGTAGAGGACCCAGTTCAAATATTAGATACAAAGGAAAAATAACTAAGGAACAAATTCATTCATTTACTAAAAGTACAATGGGGACATCAATTAGAAGAGGAAGCAACTTGGGAACTAGAAGATGTGATGAGATCTAAATACCCCCACTTATTTGTATAAGTTTTGAGGATGAAGCCTTTTGTAGGGGGGGTAGAATGTGAGACCCTAAAAATTCTGAAATGGGAAGAATTGGTTTATAATGTGTAAATGAAATCCATATGTATGATTTATAATATAAATGGAAAAATTTTGATGAGTGTGATAAAACAAATTGAGTATTATGAGATACAAGTAGAAATTTCAGTGTTAGAAACACTCAAGATACATTATATATGGGCCGCATGTGCTTTAGTTAGTATGCACCGACAGAACATTATGAGAGGTGGAGCTTAAAATGCTCCACCAGCTCCATCGTTTCAGCCCATTCATTTGTAGCTTCTCCTCTTCATTCTCGAAGTCAGAAAAACCTTGTTTCACATGGAAATTGATATATTGAGTTGGGAAAATTGATGATAAATAACTTAGCAATACTCTAGTATCAAGCAAACATCCAATTCAATGGATTGAGATCATGGGAGTTGAAGAACAGATTGGGGTTTCATCTTACAACTGGATTCGGTTGATTTCAATTGGAGTAAACTAGGTGGACATCTAACTTGTGAAGCAAATATTGCAAATACAAAATTTACATTTAAAGAAAAGGGTGGAGATTACATATAACGTAAGCATGTTTATTTGTTTAAATACTTTTACTGAAATTGGAATCCTTCATTAAGGATATTATTTAATTGTATTATGAATTCATTCTTGGGTAACATTAGTATAGCATACTTTGGATATGTGCTAACTAAGCAAAATGGTTAGTGAGAAATCTGGAAGGAGAGGACTAAGTAAGGTTGAAAGGAATGAATGCAATTGGGAAGTAAGATAGTATATGTGAAGTATTATAAACTTCATAGAAAGTTATGAATCCATTATAGGATGATTAATAAGGTAGTATTGGTTATTGAAGTATTTTAAAGGATAAGAGGAAATTAGTATCTGAGAATCAAGGTTAAACAAATTGAATTAAGAGGAAAACAAAGTGATTAAACCAAGGATATTGAGAATGACACAAAAAATCAAGTTTTTAAAGAAAAAAAGGTGGGCAACTAGGACCTTGCCGTGGCAAGATGCTTGAAAAATTAGAGAAAAAGTGGTAGTAGGGACTCTACTATGACAAGACATTGTTCTGCCATGGCAAGGTATTGCTCTGCCGCACCTTGCCACAATAAGACAATGTTTTATCGCGGCATGTTATTGCTTTGCCACGGCAAGCTCTTGCTGTGAACAATATTTTTCTTTTTTTATGTTGATTCCTTGCCATAGCAAGACATTCCCCTGCCGCGGCAAGGTGCTGTTGTGAACAATAAATTTTGATATTTTGCATATTTTAATGATTTAGGTATTTTTATGATGTTTTTAGTAATTAAAAGTATATTTTATGGGAATATTTTGAAAAATAATTGACAAATAATGAATATATGAGAAGGATGAAGTATGATGCTATAATACTTAATGGCTTAGTATATTCATGCATTAGTATAAAATATGCAATTGGAAATGATGTTTTACTAAGTATATAATTGAGTTTGGTTACTTAATTGAGAATTGAAGACATGTTTAGATAAATG